>PVLD010029273.1:0-18277 GCA_004027595.1 Dinomys branickii | reverse complement strand
ATTTCACTTATGAGTATGGACTCCAGTTTTGTCCACTTGCCTACAAAGTTCCCAAAATTGTCTTTCTTTATAGCTGAATAATATTCCATTGTATAAAAATGCCACAATTTTTTAATCCAGTCTTCTGTGGATGGGCACTTGGGTTGCTTCCACATTTTAGCTATTACAAATTGTGCTGCTATAAACATGGGTGCACATGCATATAATTCTTTTATTCATCTCTTTCCCTTCGTTACTGTCCCATATCCCCCTAGAATTTCTTATATCTGAGTGCTTGGTGACATCGAGCTATGAGACAGAATGCCACCCTTTCCCTATTTACAATGTTTATAGATCTGTTCCAATTATACTTTTTCCATTAACATTTCAATTATTCATAACCCTTATTTGATATTTAATTATTTTTATGGAACCAATTCCAGTTTCAAAATACTACCTAAGTACAATCAAAGAAAGAAGGACTTAGTACCGTAAAAAATAAGCTTTGAAAAGAGGTATTATCATGGTCTATCAAAACCATTTGTTACTCACCTACCCCAGTGTTTTGTGGATGGTGATCTTGTACCCTTGCTATGACTCAGCAGAAGAGTCAGTGCTCCTATATTCTTTAGCAATGAGTGTCCGTCTAACATCAGAATTGCTGTCTGAAAATATGTACATACTCATGTATTTGATGGCCAGGACACAGTTAATATTTGCAGGATTCAGCAACCGTACAGCTTTTTTGTTTTGTTTTCTTTTCTTTTTTGGAAACAGGGTCTTACTATAGAGGTCAGGCTGGCCTTGAACTCTCTGTGTAGCCCACACTAGTCCCAAACTAATGGCAATCTTCCTGCCTCAGCCTCCTGAGTGCTGGGATTACAGACATGTACTACCATACCTGTCTTTCAATTCAACTGTTTATGAGAGAAATTGAAAGATCCCAGGCTGTCTCAACCTTCCTTCAAGAAACGTATGTGTGATCATTTAGGAGGCAGTGACCTTTGAGGATGTGGCTGTGAACTTCACCATGGAGGAGTGGGCTTTACTGAATCCATCCCAAAAGATGCTCTACAGAGATGTGATGAGGGAAACCTTTAGAAACGTGGCTGCTCTAGGTAAGGTGATAGTACTTTCTCATTTTTGCGTGTGTGTCAGGAATCGAATTTAGGACCTTGTGCTTGCCAGGCAGGCGCTTGTGCCTCTGAGCTGTATCCCCAGCCCAGCACTTTCTCACTGATACCATTAGAGAGCATTGTTGTTCAGCACTGTAGTTTCATTAAACAGAATTTGAAAACATTTTGAAGAATATCTCGAGCCTGGTTATATTATAACATGAACCTAACTGAAGTCTACTGATTTTTGTGTAATAATATAGTGTCTCCTTATATTTCTATGTCTTGATTCAGGAAGAGCCTGGGATAAACAGGAAGGTGAAGAGTACAAAAATGACTGGAGAAATCTAAGGTAATTTGCACTCAACACAAAAAGGAATGTTCTTCAAAATTCAGTGTGAACACAGATATCACAACCAGGGAAATGTGACCGTGTTCAAATGTATTTAATCTCACAATATTCTCCAGGGACGGATATAGTTTTAGTATACATAATCTGACAACTGAATACAGACATATTCCAATATACAAAATGAAGTACTAATATCATGCAGCAAGCGACACTATCTGACATGTAAATACAAAAAATGTTCTTTCATGATCATAATGAAAATGTATGAAATTGTGCTTTGGTGTTGTGTGTAGGTATATATGAAAAGAAATGAATTTTGAGTTTTGACAGAAATACATCTTAATACTATCTATGTATACATGTATCTATTATATCTATATATGAGACATTCAGTATCTAAAAAAATTGCTAACTGTGAAGCAGTATTCAAAGTACAAATGAAAGCTAGTGTAAAAACAAGTGTTTTTAAGCCATGCTCCAAAGAACTGAGTCCATTCATGTTTTAGCATTCTTTGAAGGCACCCTCCAATATTTTTGGTGGGAATGGTAAGTATAGCCAGTATTATATTAGTATAAAGATATCTCAAAAAGTAAAAATAGAAGTTTCATTTGATCCAGGAATACATCTCCTGGGTATAGTCCCAAAAGAGTTAAAATTACTATATTATAACGAGAGCATGCATATGCATACTCAGAGCAGGACAATTTATAATAGCTAAGCCTTGGAACGAGCCTAGATGTCCGTCACTGGACAAATGGATCGAGAAAAACTTTGGCAAGTCTCAGCACAGAGGCGCATCCCCAGCACTCTGGTAGCTGATTCATTAGGGTGGCCAGTTGAAAGTCAGCCCAAGCAACTTATCATCGCGATAATCTGTCTCAGAATAAGAAAAAAGAATCTGGAGCTGCAGTTCAGTACTAAGACCTGTGTTTAATCCCCAACACTGAGAAAAGAAAAAGAATGTGCTCTCTAATCAGCCACAAAGAGGAATGATAGTCTCGTCATTTGCCAAAAGAAACGAGTGGGCCTTCATCCCGTAGTGTGAAGTGAAACAAGTCAGACACAGAGTGTGAAAGGTCACATGCTTTCTCTTACACGAGAGACCAGAAATATAAATTAGGATTTAAATAAAGAAGCTACAATTTAAAAAAGAAAGCCTGACTTTTTGGAGATGAGAAAAACAAACAAGTTCAGGAGAGAAGGGGGAGCATGGTGAGGGAAAGGCCATCACAATGATCAGTATGGGAGAGATGCGTGTATCAACTGCCCAAAATGAAATCGAGCCTCTTCTATATTGCAAAATGTACCAGTTTAAAAATTCCCAAATGAATACCACTTTTGTGAATGGCTATTTTGAAGGTATCTCCAGGGCATTCAGTTAATTGTCAGAATTCCTTAGGAGGAACCAAACCAGGATTTGTGGTGAATCATTAATATGGAGACCCAGTTTATTATGACTGGCTTTTTATATTTTTTACAGAAATGAAGAAGTAGGGAAATGCTGCTCACTAAATATGCCCGCTATCTCTCCCACTGGACTGAAGACATACGGGTATTGGGGAGCAGAAGAGAAGCTGTACAAGGACAGTGAACATGGAAGAGCCTGCAGTGACTTCCACTCCTTTCAAAAGAATGCAGGGACAAACACTGGCGAGAAACCCTGTGAATATAATCAGTGTGGGAAATCCTACTCTGATCTTAATGAAAAGACTCACCTTAGAGAGAAGACCTTTGTATATAAAGAAAACTTGAAAGCCGCCAGCACGTGCAATGATGTTCAGATCCTTGAAAGAAGTCACACTGGGGAGAAACCCTATGTATGTAAGCAGTGTGGGAAAGCTTTTAGTACACAAGGTTATTGTAAAATACATGAAAGAATTCACAGTGGGGAAAAACTCTATGTATGTAAGCAGTGCGGGAAAGCTTTCATTACTCAAGGTTGTTGTAACATACATGAAAGACTTCACACTGGGGAAAAACCTTATGCATGTAAGCAGTGTGGGAAGGCTTTTAGCAGACACAGTCATTGTCAAATACATGAAAGAACACACACTGGGGAAAAACCCTATATATGTAAGCAATGTGGAAAAGCTTTTACTACACAAGGTCATTGTAAAATACATGAAAGAAGTCACACTGGTGAAAAACCCTATGTATGTAAACAATGTGGGAAAGCTTTTAGTTCATATGGTGAACGTCAAATACATGAAAGAATTCATACCGGGGAGAAACCCTATGCATGTAAGCAATGTGGGAAAGCTTTTAGTGCACAAGGTTATTGTAAAAGACATCAAAGAGTGCACACTGCAGAGAAATCCTATGTATGTAATCAATGTGGAAAAGCTTTTAGCACACATAGTGATTGTCATAAACATGAAAGAATTCACACGGGAGAGAAACCCTATGTATGTAAGCAATGTGGAAAAGCTTTTAATACACAAAGTCATTGTAAAGTACATGAAAGAATTCACACTGGAGAGAAACCCTATGTATGTAAGCAATGTGGGAAAGCTTTTATTACACAAGGTCATTGTAAAATCCATGAAAGAATTCACACTGGGGAGAAGCCCTATGTATGTAAGCAATGTGGGAAAGCTTTTATTACACAAGGTCATTGTAAAATCCATGAAAGAATTCACACTGGGGAGAAGCCCTATGTATGTAAGCAATGTGGGAAAGCTTTTAGTACACAAAGTTACCGTCAAAAACATGAAAGAACTCATACTGGGGAGAAACCCTATGTATGTAAACAGTGTGGGAAAGCTTTTACTACACAACGTTACTGTAAACTACATGAAAGAATTCACACTGTGGAAAAACCCTATGTGTGTACACAATGTGGAAAAGCTTTTAGTACACAAGGTTACTATAAAATACATGAAAGAATGCATACTGCAGAGAAACCCTATGTATGTAAGCAGTGTGGGAAAGATTGGAGGCAACACAATCAGTGTCAAAAACATGAAAGTACTCACACTAGGGAGAAACCATATGTAAGTAAGCAATGTGGGAAAGCTTTCAATAACCCTGCAAATTGTAAGATACATGAAAGAATTAACACTGGGGAGAAACCCTATGCATGTAAGCAACGTGGGAAAGGTTTCAAAAACACTTCATGATTTTAATATACATGAAAGACTTCACACTGGAGAGAAACTCTGTAAGCAGTGTGGGGATTTTTTTTTTTTACACAAGGTTATTATAAATTACATGAAAGAACTGATATTGGGGGGGGAAAAACCCTATGTATGTAAGCAGTGTGGAAAAGAATTAACCATAAAGAGTACTCTTCAAACACATGAAAGAAGCCACACAGGAGAATGCCTATATATGTAAGCCATGTGGAAAAACTTTTAGCACAGCTGGTGGTTGTAAAAGACATTAAAGAGCTCACACCTGACATTAATTCCATATATGAAAGCAGTATGGAAATGCTTTCAGCATTCCTATTGTTTGCCAAAGACATAAAATTACTCATGTCTTTAGTTACATGAAAGAATTCACACCTACGTATGTAAGCAATGTGGGAAACCTTTTAATACACATGTCAAAGAAATCTCACTGGAGAGAATATATATGTTTGATAATCCTGTGAAAATTTCTCATGTAGTGTAGACCTGTAGCAATAATTAATACAAAATGATGTCATTATTTCTCCCTAAAATGACCAAAAAATACAATCCCAAATAGAAATACCCTAAAGTACATACATTATGTGTTTTTCAGTAAGTCACTTAAAGTTCTAGATTATGTATCTGGAGTATTTTATATAAAAATATTGAGTTGGCATAATTAGGTATTTTTATGTGTCTTTGAGCTTAATATATAGTCTTCTAATTAAGCATAGTGAATTGTAATGTATTTTTTGCTTTCAATTAGTATTTATGTAGATTTTGTTTAGTCATTACAATTAGGAATTGTAGGCTACTAAAAAGCTTAATTTTGTTAACTGCTTTTTCTTCATTGTTGGGATTCTGCCACTACATTTGTTTTAAATTTTTAATGTGTACACATTGTGTTCTGTGTAACAAAAGATACTTTTAATTTGTTGCCATGTTTTATATTGTTATGTTTTCATTCTGAGACTTGTGAACATGTGTTTTTGACAAAATTAGTTTTCACACAACTTGTAAATTAGCAAGTTATATTTCTCATATCATGACAAGATACCTGCTTGTATCCCAACATTGTATATCATATCATGTACATATTTTGCCTACTTTTATATTAGGGCAAATATTATCATTTATGTAAAATTTTATTTTCTTACTATGAAAATCGTTCTTTTCTTGTTTATATTTGTTATGGTTGATACATTGTGTCAACTTGAGGAATCTGGAGGTTTAACTGAGTGATTCAGCAGGAAGCCAGAGTGCTTACTTTGTACACATCCTGAGCCTGTGGAAAAGGAAGGCATGGAGATTGTGTGAGAGCTACATGCCCCCTGGGTGGGGGTGGCTGTTCATAATGTAAGGGAAGAGAAGAGGCTGCTTGCAGCCATTCGTCTCTTTTGCTCTAGTTGTTTATGCTGTGCTCTGCTGCCATGAAGTTTGCCCTCTGCCATGTGCCACTCTGCCTCTGAAGCAGCCAAGTATGGACTGAAACCTTCACAAAGTGTAAACAAAATAAACCTTTCCTTCCTTCATTTTGGGCGTTGGGTATTTTGTCTCAGCAACGAGAAAAAAGTAACCAAGACAATATTGCAATGACTTTTAATTTTGTGGTAATTTTTCCACCATATGTATCAAAACACCTAAACTGCTGTGAATTTCTGATTGCCATAGACTAGAAGGACCATAAGTTGTCTCCAAAAGGATATCATGAATTATGGTAATCTCCCCAAAATTATAAATGATGGTATGATGTATCAGTAACAACACTTTCAAAGGAATTTTTGTCAACAGTGGTGATGTTTTGAAGAGGATAATTCTATTGAATATAATGAAGCATTATATTCTATTGACTATGAGTTCCTTTTTTCCCTGATGCTGTGGTGCCATTATATCTTTGGTAATTATATTATTTGAGACAGGGTCTCACTGTGTGGTTCAGGGTGGTCTTGAACTCACTGTGTAATCCAGGCTGGCCTCAAACTCATGGCAATCCTCCTGCCTCAGCCTGCCAACTGCAGGGATTACAGGCATGTAACACCATATCTGGCCGTCATTATTGTTTTTACCTAATAAACTGAAATAACCAGTTGTGTAATACTATATCTGAAATCTCTGATATAATTCATGGAATAAAATGCATTGCAGATTATAATGTCATTTTTATATGCTACAGCTTGTGTCAAACTTTCTGCTACAAATCTGCTTCTTAACATCACCAGAAACAAGATGTATTATCCCAAGCACCTTTACTTTCCCCTTATTTTACCCTGAAAAGTCTTGATGGGCCTGGTGCTGTGTTATAATCCCAGCAACTCAGGGGACTGAAGTAAGGCAAACAAACTTGAGGCCAGCACCTTCTACTTAGTGAGACCCCATCTCAAAATGTACGGTGAAGTTGTGAGGGTGCAGCTCAGTGACTTGGGACTCCTAGTATCAAAATTATCTTAATACAAACCACTACACATGTGTTTGTCCTTTTCTCACCTAATATGTAAAGGTCTAAGCCAAATGCAATGGTGCGTCCCTTAGTCCTGCCATCAGAAGAGGCTGACTCAGGGTCATCGTAGCTTGGAAGCTGGGCTTGGCAGGGGCAGTGCAGTAGATTCCGTAGAACACTGAAACAGTTTTCTTTATGTCTGTTTTAAGTTTAAGGAAAGAAGTTTAGGTTAAGAACATAAGCCTAGGATGGGATAAAAGCACTTGCAAATCATGGTTCTGTTGCTCAAAAAGTAATCATTTCATGGTAATATTTGTACAGCAGTCATATATGTCTGTATCATAGGACACAAGCCCAGTGTCTAGCATAGGTGCAGATTGGGGAACAGTTATACAAGGATGACTCAGCAGTAGACAACTATGCATGCCTCCAAAGGACTGGGACATGGTCTGCCCAGAGATGAGTGATGTTTTGAGAAACTTGGAAGTGCTGGACATGCCTCTCTCTCCCTCCCACCCTGAGTCAGCTGCATTCCACCCTGAGTGCACTCAGTATGAGAGAATGTAAATATGAGATAACTACCTGCATAGGAGTTAAAGACACAGGCTGCTTTCTTGCTGCTGCCTGCCTTTTCAACTGACGTCTGCTTCACATGTGTTCCTTTCCTTGGGGATCTCACCTGCCAAAGTAGCTCTTCAGGTCTCAGTCAGGACAATAGGCATAGTCAGCAGGATGGTGAAGTGTTCCCTCCCTCCCCAGTGGCCACAGAAACAGAATTGGCCAGTGAGGAAGAGGGAGTTCCAACATGCACCCCCAGCCTCATATTGGTTATCTATAGCCATCTTTTTGGTGGCTGGAAGCCTCCAAAGGACTGGGACATGGTGCTCCCATAGTATCTCCCAAATATAAGGCCATGCCCCTGAGAGGAGTCCTGGGAGGAGGCTATACTTTCTGGCACTAAGGTCCTCTTCAATCTGTCACTGCCCTACTCGCCAGATGAGGGCTTCTGCTTCTTGTCCCATGCAGTAGAAAAGGGTAAAGAAAAGTCAAGCCACCTGCCCAGCCCACTCAGGGTGGGAGGGAGAGATTGGTTTCCACAATGGGCCAATTGGTAGGCACCATACTGATGAGTTTCTAGCCACCCCACACTTTATTTGTGTCAGTAATCAGCAATGCATGATTACAAACAGTGGTACCCATCCGGCAGCTCGGTTTCCAGCTGACAGGTTCACCTGCTGAAGGCAAAGCAGGGCTACATCCAGCAGTGTTACAGCAATTCCCATCCACCCCCAGCCATTGTACATACAGGTCCCAGTCTCTGTGAGCTGGAATCCTTAAGGGACTGTGGCAACATGGGGTGGCTGTACCCACCTACACACTGGACAGGTCACTGCACATGGCAAGTTCCACGTCAAGGGTTTCAAACCTGCCCTTGCAGACACACCCCACAGTTGGGATTTTATGTATCACAGGTGGCACCACACTCAGTGGGTGACCTGGTAGTTTTATCCAATGACCTTGGTGTTGCCAGGGGCACGGACTATAGACCTATTCCTGCAGGTTGAAGCCCTTGCTGAGCATAGGCCCAGGGCCTAAACATGAAACAGCAGCTTTGACATTGCTCATGGATGAGCTATCTCAAGTGAGAAAGGTGGTTCTGCAACATTGCATGGCTCTTAACTTTGACTGCAGTACAAGGAGGCACTTGTGGCCTCTTGAATGTGGAATGTGGTGTTTTTATCCCTCACCATCAGATACAGGTGAAAGCCCTGAAGGAAACTGATGTGGAGGTGTCTGCCTCAGCAAGACCCCCTCACCCAATGGAGGAGATCTGTGGGACCCACGTAAGCTGCGTCGTGGTAGCAATGGGGTTGGCAGTGTTCTGTTGTTCCCTGTATTGTTATTGTGGTCTCTGAGCACAAGGGTCAGCTCTGTGGGCTGCTTGCAAGAGATGACTTGCCCCCGAGCTTTGAAGGGTTGGGATGTGGGGTACCACATCAGACAGACTGCTTCACACTTCAAAGCTCAGAGGGCAAAGAAGGACACCTCTGGCCAGTTTTGAGGACACAACCCCAGTGTCTAGCACAGGCATAGACCAGGGAATAGTAATACAAAGATGATTCAGCAGTAGACAACTACACATGCACTAGTTCACTAGTTCACTCAACATGGAAGAACGTAAATATGAGATAACACCTGTGTAAAAGTTAAACAGTAAACACACAGGCTGCTGTCTTGCTGCTGCCTGCCTTTTGAACTGATGTCTGTTTCATGTGCGTTCTTTTCTTTGGGGATATCACCTGCCAGGTTACCTCTTCAGGCGCCTAGCCACGACACCAAGGTACCCTGAAGCCTATCCATGCACACACTAGTACTTCAGTAGCCTTATATGTTCATGGGCCCCTCCTTCAAGAATGACCCAAAGACTCCACATGGCCAAAGGACTGCAGTAGAGACCCCCAGGCCCCTGCAAACAATGGAACCCAGAATCCTCTAGGTATTCCACCAGAACTACCAAAAATGATCCCCAAGGACTCTTACTCAGAGTCCTCAGTGTGACCGTCATGAGAATTATGATACCCAGAACTTTCAGCAGGCTACAGGGTTGTAGTATGCACAATCCTCATGTGCCCCCTTAGGGAGGAAGGTACCCTGAATCCTTGGCAGGCTCCCTCACCAACAAATGTACTCGGACTCCTTGGTGAAACATGCCCCAGGACCACTATATCCAAGGTCCTTGGTCTGTTTTCAGTCCCCCCTAAATAAAATACCATATCCTGAATCCTCATTGTGCCACCATGGCCCAACTATGGGACCCAGAATCCTCTACAGTTCCTAGAACACTTGGCATGATGTCCTCCCCACTGGGCTCAATAAACCTTTATTCGTTACAAATTATCCAGTCTGAGGTACAGAGTTATAGTAAAAGAAAATAGATTGACACATGGAGCATATAAATGAACTTCTTTACCTTCAGAAAATAATTAAACCTATTGACTATTGTTGGAATTGCAATAAAATGATAATAATATAGCATGACATTTTAAATAATTTTATTCTTTCATATGCAAGATCATTTAATGTCATTTGAATGTAATTTTGTATATGTTAGGAGCAATGAAGTAAGTCTCTTTATAAGGATTTTAAACACCAGCTCTACATAAACTGTGGAACATAATGTCAAATCCCTGAGAATCCTTATGTAATCACCTGGATATTCCCATATACTTGGAATTGTGCATGAACAACAGGAAGTTTATAACTTGTGTTTTTTTAAAATAGACCATCACCTACAGAGACCCTCTAGACATAAATAAATGCTTAATAATGGAAACACTTGACACTACTAGAACTGGATAGCACAGTAATTCATTAAGGTCTTGGGTGGCTTGGGGGCCATGCATGTATGTTGTACTTTCTAGTCCCTGGTCTTCCAGCTCTGGGCAGGGTTAGTACTCATAACACCTGCTCTGGGAAGCCCTCCCTTATCACACAATGTAATTTGTATCCCATCTCCATGTCATCCTCTATACCAATAAAATGATCTATTTTATCCAAAATACTCATCTAAATGTCAGAGTGTCTTTTAGGGGCAGGGGGAATTTTATCACTTTTTTCCTACAGGAAAATAAGGCCATAAAGTGAAGGAATGACATGAAGTTTTAAAGAAAAGCCCTCCATCAGGAAAAATTTCCAGGTTAGACCTGACCCCAGCTGCACTCCCTATAATATGTCCAAGGTCCTGCTGCACAGGCAATGCTAAGAGAACCCAGAGATGCACCCTAAATGAATGCAGAATGGGCTCCCACACTGGGAGTCCCCTGATGACTGCAGTTTCAGGCTGAGCTCTGAGACACTGATACTTGCCATCAGCTATGGGTAACTGGAGAAGATGCTGTTGCCACTCAAGTACCATGATGAGTGAGTGTGCCTCCTGAGAACTTCTCTAAGAGTTCTTGTATTGAGACCACGGCCACACTACCCTGGGATGTCCACAGAGTGGAAACAAGTGTCTGAGATCCTTCCAACCAAACCTTTTCAGTCACCTTTTATATGAACATTTTTTTGAGATAGAGCTTTGCTGTGTAGTTCAGGCTGGTCTTAAACTCACTATGTAGTCCAGGCTGGACTTGACCTCACAGTTATCCTCCTCTGTCAGCCTCCCAAGTGCTGGGATTATAGGCATGGACCACTAGGCCAGGCATAAGCCAAAATTGTTTTTTATTACATTAAAATGGAAACAGGAATCTGTGTCTGCTCTAATCCAGTTTGACACAAATTCTTATAAAAGAAACAGCACTGGTGAACGTATGAAAAGCTTTGTGAGAATATGGCTAGGAGTCAATCATCTTCAATTCAAATATAGAGGGCTCAGGAGAAATTCTACAGACAATTTTTCCATTGACTTCAATGCTGTAAACTGTGAGAAAATATTTTAAGCCAAATCTTTAACATTTTTTCAGAATTAGTATGTTTTGTTGGGCTATGTTTTATTATTTCCTCTAAGGTCTTGTAATACAAAACTAATTTACCACAATACACTTGAAATAGGATTTAATTGTTAAAATATAATTTTTCCAATTACTAAACCTATTTGTAACCCTGCTTCTATATAAACCAAACTCGAATCCCACCCAAAACAACCCCAGCCCAAATTCTCAAACTCACATTCTAACCCTTAACCCTCACTCTCAACCTTACTTTAAACCTGAAACCCTAGCCTTCTTCAAAAAAGTCTATGAACATACTTACATAATTATCACATCGTATTTGCTTTGTAAAACTAAATTTTCTATTGTGTGAACAATTTTGTTGAGACATCAAAAAGACAAGCTATATACTGGGTACTTTCTCTACAAAACACATGTCAGACAAATTTACATTCAAAATACCCAATCAGGGCACTCTAACCTGGATCTCTGGGCAGGGAGGAGCTCGGCCCACAAAGCAGAACCTAGGCGGCCCCTCTGCCTGCGTGGAACTCTGGGCAGGTGAGGCATGTGCATGCTCCGACCTGGATCTCTGGGTAGGGAGGAGCTCGGCCCACAAAGGAGCATCTGAGCAGCCTTCTGAGTGGAACTCTTGGCAAAAAGCTTAAGGGACATTTTCGCAAAGAGAGGGAGCCATTGGAGCAGCCTTTACAATGGACCTTTGCCTGGTGAGCTGCCTGGGTAATTTGTAGCTCAATACTTTTCTTTTCTTTTTTTTTTTTTTTTTTTTTTTTGCGCTACTGGGGATCGAACTCAGGACCCTGCGCTTGCTAGGCAAGCGCTTATTCCACTGAGCTATATCCCCAGCCCTGTAGCTCAATACTTTTCATCTGATATCCAAGATGACAAGACAGAAGAGCAAAATGCAGTCTCAGAGCTCAGCCCCACCCAGAACAAGTCCTGGATGCAATGATATAGGAGAACTAGGAAGCCACATACCTGCAATTTCTGAAAGGATCATATCTGAAGTAAAGAAACAACTCCATCAGGCCATAGAAGAGATTAAAGCAGAAATAATCTCTCAGGCAAAAAATGAAGTGAAAACAATAAAGGAAGAAATGCTCTGCAAATATAGAGAAGAAACAGATAAAACAATAGAAGAACATAGGGAACAAATGGAAACATTACATGAGCAATTTAGGAATGAATTACAACGAAAGAAACAGGCCCAAAGAGATTGCCAGGAAATGAAAACTTCCACTGAAAGCTTGCAAAACTGCTTCAGTTAAGCCAAAGATAGAATTTCAGATCTTGAAGACAGCATGGCAGCTGGTGAGCGTGAAAGAAAGGATCTCATAAAGTCATCAAGGATCCAGGAAAAATCAATCCAACAGCTGCAAGAGGGGCAAAAAGGAATAATATCTGAGGAATAGGAGTCAGTGAAACAGCAGGAGACAACACAAATGATATAAAAAGAATATTTGCTGAAATAATAGCAGAAAATTTCCCAAGCACGGTTAAAGATAATGAAGTACAGTTAACTGAGGCATACAGAACCCCAACGAGCCATAACCCAAATAAAACCACACACAGACATATACTAGTCAAGATGCCAGACATCCAGCAAAAGAACACAATATTAAAAGCTGCTAGAGAAAAGAAACAGATCACCTATAGAGGAAAGCCCATCAGAATCGCAGCAGACTTCTCAACAGAAACTATGAAATCAAAAAGGCCTGGGGATATAGCTCAGTGGAATAAGCGCCTGCCTAGCAAAAAAAGCTTGGAGCGAGGTATTACAGATTCAGAGACAAAACAGCTTACAACCCAGACTGATGTATCCTGCAAAACTATCCTTCAAATTCAATGGAGAAATAAAATATTTCCACGACAAAGAACAATTGAAGAACTTCATGAGTGCCAAACCAGCATTGTAAAAAGCACTAAAAGATATGCTAGACAGAGAAAAAAAGTGACCACAACCTCAAGAACAGCAATAGAAAGGAACAGAGAGCAAAAGTAGGAAAACAACAAGTAAGTAGCATGGCAAGAATAAACCAACATATCACCATTATAACCATTAATGCAAACAGCCTCAATTCACCAGTCAAAAGAAACACATTGGCACAATGGATTAAGAAATATAATCCAACGATATGCTGTATACAGGAAACACATTTTACTCAAAAGGAAATCCACAGGCTGAAAGTTAAAGGATGGCAAACAATTCTCCATGCAACAGGCTCCCAGAAAAAAGTAGGGGTAGATATTATGTTTGCAGACAATGTAAATTTCAAACCGAAAACAATCAAAAGAGATAAATGCCACTACATACTAGCTAGGGGAAAGCTGCAAGAGGAAGAGATAACAACCCTAAACATTTATGCCCTGAATAATGGAGCACCAAACTTTACAAGTCAAATCCAAACAGACTTGAAAAATCAAATAATTAAAACACTATTGTAATAGGGGACCTAAACACCCCTCTGACGCAAAGAGACAGGTCAACTGGACAAAAACTCAGCAAAGAAATAGCAGATCTGAACCAAAGGTGTGAACAAATGGACTTAGTAGATGTATACAGAGTGTTCCACCCCACAACATCAGAATACACATTTTTCTCAGCTGCACATGGGTCTTTCTCTAAAATAGACCACATTCTAGCCCATAGAGCACATCCACCTAAATGCAAAACAATTGAAATAATCCCATGCATATTATCGGACCACAGTGCAATGAAATTGGAAATTAATGACAAAGAGAACTCCAAAAACCACATAAACACTTGGAAATTAGACAACAACCTCTTGAATAACCAATGGGTCACACAAGAAGTTAAAGAAGAAATTAAAAAATACCTACAAATAAATGAAAATGCAAATACAACATACCAGAATCTGTGGGATGCAGTGAAAGCAGTCCTCAGAGGGAAATTTATAACAATGAACTCATATATAAAGGAAACAGAAAGAGAGCAAATAAATAGCCTAATGCTATGCCTCAAACTTTTAGAAAAACAGCAACAAGCCAAACCAAAAGGCCAAAGAAGGGAGGAGATTATAAAACTCAGGGCAGAAATTCATGCAAATGAGACAAAAAAAAAACTACAAAAAATAAGTGAATCAAAGAGTTGGTTTTTCGAAAGATTAAATAAAATTGATAAACACTTAGCCAACCTTATCACAGAAAGAAACAAAAGAACTCAAATTCATGCAATAAGGAATGAAAAGGATGAAAACACTACAGATCCCACAGAAATTCAAAAGATCATTAATACCTACTTTGAAAATCTTTACTCCCATAGGATAAAGATTCAGAAGAAATGGACAGATTCCTAGAAATGTACGAATTACCAAAATTGAATCAGGAAGATTCAAAAATCCTGAACAACCCAATATCAATTAATGAGATTGAAAATGTCATTAAAAATTTACCAACAAAGAAAAGCCCAGGCCCGAATGGATTCACAGTGGAATTCTATAAAACATTCTGAGAAGATTTAATGCCAATACTCAAACTCTTTAATGAAATCGAAAAGCAAGCAACTCTCCCTAACTCATTTCTTGAGGCAAATATTATACTGATACCAAAACCAGAGAAGGACCCAACCAAGAAAGAGAACTATAGGCCAATCTCTCTAATGAACATAGATGAAAAGATACTCAACAAAATACTAGCAAATAAAATGCACCAAATCATAAGGAAAATTATGTACCATGACCAGGTTGAATTTATTCCAGGAATGCGGGGATGGTTCAATATTCGCAAATCAATGTAATATATCATATCAATACAGCCAAAGACAAAAACCACATGATCATCTCAATAGATGCAGAAAAAGCTTTCAATAAAGTCCAATATGCATTCATGTTAAAAACCTTAGAAAAAATAGGAATAGGGGCTGGGGATATAGCTCAGTGGAATAAGCGCTTGCCTGGCAAGCGCAGGGTCCTGAGTTCGATCCCCAGTACCGCAAAAAAAAAAAAGAAAAAAGAAAAGAAAAGAAAAGAAAAGATAGGAATAGATGGACTCTACCTCAATCTGATCAAAGCCATCTATGACAAACCAACAGCGAACATCATACTACATGGCCAAAAACTGAAAGCTTTCACTTTAAAGTCAGGAACAAGACAAGGATGTCCATTGTCACCACTCCTATTCAACATAGTTCTGGAAGCATTAGCCAGAGCAATTAGACAAGAGAGAGAAATAAAAGGAATAAGGATAGGAAAGGAAGAAGTTAAACTATCACTATTTGCAGATGACATGATACTATACATGGAAGACCCCAAAAATTCCACAAGAAAACTCCTAGAATTAATAGACAAATTCAGCAGAGTACCTGAATACAAAGTCAACACCGAAAAATTAATAGCATTCTTATACACGAACAACAAACAGACTGAGAGAGAAATTGAGGAAACCATACCTTTTACAATAGCATCCAACAATTGAAATATTTAGGAATCAATCTAACAAAGAATGTAAAAGATTTATTCAATGAAAACTACAGTACTCTGAAAAAAGAGATCAAAGAGGATTTCAATAAATGGAAAAACATCCCCTGGTCATGGTTAGGAAGAACTAACATTGTGAAAATGGCCATACTATCAAAAGTGTTCTATAGATTCAATGTAATTCCCACTAAACTACCATTAGCATACCTCACAGATCTAGAGAAAACATGCCTTAAATTCATCTGGAACCAGAAGAGACCCAGAATAGTAAAGGCAGTCCTGGGCAACAAGGACAAGTCAGGTGGAATCACAATCCCTGATCTGAAATTATACCACAAAGCTACTATAATAAAATCAAGCTGGTACTGGCTAAAAAACAGACCTGAGGATAAATGGAACAGACTGCAAGATGCAGCCACAACCACAAACGCACTCAGCCACCTAATATTTGATAAAGGGGCCAACCAAGCTCACTGGAAAAAAGATAGCCTGTTTAATAAACGGTGCTGGAAAAACTGGCTTGCCTCTTGCCGAAAACTGAAAATAGACCCAAGTCTATCACCATGCACCAAACTCAAGTCAAAATGAATCACAGGTCTCAACATTAAAACAGAAACTCTGAATCTATTGGAAGAGAAAATAGGTAAAAATCTTGAAGACATAGGAGTAGGCAGAGAGCTCATGAATAAAAATGAACCTGCAAGGGAAACAATTCAAAGAATCAATAACTGGGACCTCATCCTATTGAAAAGTTTTTGCACATCTAAAGAAATCACCAGCAAAGTAAAAGGAAAACCCACAAATTGGGAAAAAAATCCTAGCTGGCTATCCCTCAGACAAAGGTCTTCTATCTAGAACATACAAAGAATTAAAAAACATGTACCTGTCCAAATTCAAAGACCCAATCCAGAAATGGGTATCCTAGATGAGTACAAACTTCTCAGACAAAGAAATACAAATGGCAAATAAATATATGAGAAAATGTTCTACATCTTTAGTCATTCGAGAAATGCAAGTAAAAACAATATTGAGATTTCATCTCACCCCAATGAGATTGGCCAGTATTAAGAAATCATCCTTTAACAAATGCTGACGAGGCTGTGGAGAAATAGGGATTGCACTGCACTGCCAGTGGGATTGCAGACTGGTGAAACCACTGTGGAGAGCAGTTTGGAGATTTCTCAGCAAACTAGGTCTAGAGGTTCCATTCAAACCAGCTACTCCCCTTCTGGGTATTTTCCCAGCAGATCTGAAAACATATCACAGTGATACATGTGCACCCATGTTTATAGCAGTGGAATTTGTAATTGATAGATTGTGGAAGCAACCCAAATGTCCATCCACAGAGGACTGGATCAAAACACTGTGGCAGATAATGGAGGCGAGAAAAGGAGGCTGCTTGCAGCCATTCCTCCTTTCTGCTGGTTGTTTTTGCTGTGCTCTGCTGCCCTGAACGTTTTGCCCTCTGCCATGTGCCACTTGGTCTCTGAGACAGCCAAGTATGGACTGAAACCTCCACAAAGTAACGTAGTAAGCGACTTCCGGGGAAGATGGCGACCAGGTGAGCAGCAGAGGGAATCTCTCCCAGAGACCGATTCTTTGCGCGCGGGTGCCCGGTCCATGGATGCAAAATTCCAACTGATCAGGCTGCTCTCCGCGGCATGAGCATTAAAGGGCCGGCTGGACAAGCCGGGCGGCGAGAAGTGGGCGGATCCTGGGAGCTGGGCGCCCGAGAGATCGCTGAGGCGCTTCAGCCGCAGCTCGGCTCAAATCGTGTACAGCCGAGAGAGCACTTGCAGCGGGAGGAAAGCATCCAGCTCCTGAACCCGATCGGCTCAGAGATGGCTGTAACCACGATTTGTTGGCGGCAGCGGAGCAGAGGAAACTCAGAGAACGAGCTACTGGGACAGATTGCGCCAATCTGGGCAGCATTCCAGGATCCTGCTCAGAGCCCCACCACCGCAGCCGGCGCAGCACAAACTGGAGCGGCTGCGATCGGCGGGATTTCTGACTTGGGAAAAAGCTCGATCCACGGAGATACATCTAAACGGCAGTCCTGCCTGCAGAATCCCAGGGTGAGTTGAGTGGGCGCTCTAACTGGTTTTTCCTGAATCAGGAAGAAGCTCTGCCCAGCGAGTGACATCAAAGGAGCTTTAAGGACTGCGGGATCTCCCAGGTAGGAAGATCTAGCTAGGCGCCCCTAGGGGATTTCTGAGGGGTGAAGGAGCTCCACCCAGGGAGGAACACCTGAGTGGCCTGTCTGCAAGACGCCTGGGGTGGCGACCTGTTTACACACCCCAGCCAGGTCTCAGGGTAGGGAGTAGAAGCGGAAATCTCAGCAGACAGCTTAAGGGACATTCTCCCAAAGAGAAGGAATCATTGGAGCAGCCTCT
>PVLD010029272.1:0-18278 GCA_004027595.1 Dinomys branickii | reverse complement strand
AGTTTGTATATACTGTGGAGTGATTTTATCAGTATGAAAATTCTAGATAATTTTTTAGAGTGTATCATACTGAAATTTCTTTTCTAAAGAATCTAATATCACTGTATCCTTGTGTGTTAGAATAATTTTTACTAGCTAAAACTATTATAAATAAGATCTAGGCTGTAAAATTAAGGAATCAACCTCCATGGTCCTGTCTCCTCATGTTTGTAGAAAGTGAATTTGCCCCACTTGTGGAAAATGGGTCATTGTGCTCTTTTTTGGGTGTTTGGCTGTATTAGATAAATGTATAATTACTAAAATCCAAATTAATTTATTTAGAATAAAAATGAAAAACACTTTTAGCACTAAAGCAGCATAAATTATAGTTTAAAAGGTTTCCTTAAATGTAGGACCGGGGGCTGGGGATATAGCTCAGTGGAATAAGCGCTTGCCTAGCAAGCGCAGGGTCCTGAGTTCGATCTCTAGTACCGCAAAAAAAAACAAAAAACAACAACAAAAAATTATAAAAAAAAATGTAGGACCAGTTTGATTCTTGAGAAGCAAAATTGAGTTTTAATGTGTATGTGTGTGTGTGTGTGTGTGTGTGTATGTGTCAACCTCGGAAAATCTAGAATTAGCTGAAAAGGGTAAAAACTTTGAAGTCAAATTCTTAAACTTTAAGTGAGAAGTACATTTCGTTTTATTTTAAAGGGAAAAGAACAAAAAACAAAATAACAAATCTATAAACAACATAAAGACAATAAAAATGGTACAGCATTTCCAAACAACGTGATAAGAACTTAACAATGGTTGTTTTATTGCATATCATTATCTTCAAAAAGGTTACTGAATCAGATATAGGCATGTGAGACTGATTAAACAATGTGTAATTGTGAGAAGTATGGACTTGATATAAAGATAAATGTGATAACAGAGTATTTAATCAGAAGTTGAGGGACATTTGCATTATGATTTTAGATATTCCTTTGACTTGATGTAAAATTCTTGGAAAAGTCATTTCTCTTCTCTGGGCTACCTATTCCTCAGGAACAATATGTGGAGTTTCCACTATATACTTTTCAAAGAAAGAAAGAAAGAAAATTTAAAAGAAGCAATACAAGAAAATAAAGTCTATTTATAAAGTCATATAAATTAAATTTTTAAGAAAATATATGAAAAGTATTTTTCTCTAAATTAGTAACTCAAAATAATTTATGACTGAGAAGTCTACAAAAGTATTGCATTGTGTCTTTAAGATTCAAGGCAAATCTGCTTCTGTGCCATGCAACAAGGTCCGTGGGCACCACGTCAAGTTCCTTTCTAGGTATGTGTCTTTGATTTCAGTATTTGAGATACTTATTCCTAACCCTTATATGGAAAACTAATGTTTGTTTCTGTGCCATCAAGTTCTATAAGAAGTCAAAACTAAAATACAAGTAACAACATCAACAGCATTAGCATGATTGGCCCAAGTTTACAACCTTAACTATGATGATCCAATAACTACATATTTAACATCTGGGTATACTGGAGCCCATGTTATTTGTCTGATAATTTTCTAGTATGATCCATAATATTAAAAACTAAATAACTATGAACTGTTTGATAGTTTTCAATTAGTAATTGATGATAAAAAGATACTCAAATGCCTTTTTTGAACATACAACATGGTAAAACACACATATGCATGTGTGTGCTCACACATACACACACACACACACACACACACATGCAGTCACAAATTACTCCCAAATGCAGATACTAATGCCACGTAGTATGAAGTATGGCCTAATATTTACATATAACCAAATTCAGGTCTAACTGAAAGTTATAACCTATGTAATATTGACACCACATGTAATTTTCATCTTTACCATATTGGCAACCTTCAAAGATAATGTTCTGTATTTTACATATTGTGTGAAAATGTGGTTATACCTGAAAGCCAAATTTTAAATATATTTTCTTTGATAATCATACCCTACGAAACTCCAACTCATAATGGAGAGAACTTGGCCTATATTCATTCAGTCACTCAATAAATATTTTTAAAGCACTCCCTGTATTGAAGATATTGGACACCATGGTCAAATGGCACAAAGGTGGTATTATGTAATACAGGTATTCTCACCTCTTTATTTTTTAGCACTATGTATTTAGGTTTTCAGATTGATGTGGAGAGTAGAAATATTGAAAAATTAGAATGCAAGACCAAAACTTTCTTTTTCTTCACACTTTCAATGTGTGGATTCTCCTAGTGCTTCTGACCTCAAAGGGAAGAAATCAGCTTAGTTTTGTAGCTATGCTTGGTACCACAGAACATAATTTTTGAAAGAATTCAGCACAGAACATAATTTTTGAAAGAATTCAGTATATAAAAATTAAACTAAGTGGTAATCTGGTAATGAATGTTAAATAATTTTAAATTTATGAATGACAAATGCATTGCCTATAAGTATAGTTGTATTTATAAAATTATATAAAATAAAACTAAAGTTCCTTTTAAAAGTTTGGATCCTAGAAAAGTCTTCGGTTACTCCAAGCATAAATCAACAACAAAATTCCTTCCCATGCAGAAATTTTAAAGTGATTATAAAATTTCACAATAGTGGCCTTTATTTTAATAGTGATAACTGAACTGCCCTTTCTCTCCACCAGTCTAAATCAAGAACTACATTAAAAAAGACAAAATCTAAGCATATAAATGTCAGGATAAGAGGATATTTTTGACAAAATAATTATTTATTATATTTCTCATGCTAAAAGAGTCATAAATATTTTAAAATTATGTCTATTGCCATATTCACCTGGTAATAATATTGTCTCAATGTTACTTTAAAGGAAGTTTATAGAAGTTTTTAGAAATAAATAATATGTGAAAAACCATGCGATATGAAAACATGTTTTGTATTTCACTGTCTTTGAAGTTATTTCTCTGTTCTAGATAAAATAGCAGATATGGCAGAAAATGGGAATTGGCTAATATTGCTTAAACTCTAATTCTTTACAGTGTTATATATGCTCCTTTATATTTAAGAAAACCTTTATGTTGATCTTTATGTTTAGCTGTAGGTTCCGCTTTATGAATATTAGGATGTGGCACATGTTTTTTGTCTTTTCATTAGTGCTCCACAGTGGTCTCCTTTGGAACAAGCACAGGAACCCATTGACATCAGAGGAAGGAGCTCCCAAAATCCTGAGAATTTTGAAGCAGAATCAGGTGATTCAAAGCACAGAGTTTCAACAGTCAAATAACACTAACATTCAGTAGTTTATGTTTCAGAGGTCAAGAAAGAAGAATTTCAAAAGATAATGAATCAAACATGTCAGGGAATCCAAATCAGGTTAGGAGAGAATGCTGTGGAGTTTAGCAACTGGGTGGTCACTGGCGACCTTTGCAAAACAGAAAATGATTTTTCTATATTTTCTCTTGAAATGTTTCTAGGAAAGCATCAAAGTCAACTTTATTTAGTTTCTATAACAGGAGAGATGAACAAATAAAAGAAATAACTTGAGAAGGGCTTCTCCGGTAGGCAGAATTTATAATTTTTTTTTTCCGGTACGGGGGATCGAACTCAGGACCTTGCGCTTGCCAGGCAAGCACTTATGCCACTGAACTATACCCCCAGCCCCCAGAATTTATAATTAACCTTTAGAATATTGGATATAATAGTTATGAAAGTGTGTTTTGCTAGCTTGTTATTTAACTGCTTCAAAATATGATATAATTCTCATAAGTGTTTCTAAATGGTGTGAATTGATGACCTTATTCAATATACATAAATAATTAATTGAATCATAGAAAAACTTCACAAAATGTGATATGAATTTCAAACAAGTGTCATTTTTCAAGACATGCTTTTTAGGTTTTTTTGGTTCTTTTGGTTCTGGGAATTGAACTCAGGACCTTGCGTTTGCCAAGCAAGGCGCTGTGCAGCTAAGCTATATCTGTGGCCCTTTTGAGAGAGATTGAATGAATTAAAATTTTGTGATATGTCATGATAAAGTAAAAATTATGCCTTAGATCATAAAATATGGCATTACCTAATCCTAATTATCCCTGTTAAGATAAGTAAAGGACAAATGCCTGTAGGAGTCTCCAAGTTATCTTTACAAATGTAACATACAAGTTATATTAAATATTAGGAAAATGCAGAAAATTAGTGTTCAAAACTATGTACTTATACATCCCATTCTTCAGTGTAAGAGAATCAAGTAATTACAGAATTTGTTTAAGCAGTAGCGTCTTCTTGCACAAAATCATTGTCTTCTAAAAACTAAGCTAAATCTGAGTAATTTTAGGAGTTTTTTCCCCAGAATCATTTCTTTTTGTTCAAGTAGAGCTAATTTTTGTATACTGGGCAAACAACCAAATTTTAAGGCCTATTCATGTGTCCTTTTTGAAATGCAGTGGTTTTAGATTAGACACCAAAGCTGCTTGATTCCAGGAAGAAGGGGACAGCAGTACGCAAACTTCTTTTCCAGATTTGAACTTCTGTTGTGTATTGTACTACATACAAGCTATGAGATTTCAGCCTCCCTCTTGGAGGAATCACCTTACTACAGATTTTTCTCCATCTCACAAGGCATTCATAATAAGCAAAAGATCTGAAAAATGGTTTCCTTCAAAAAATAATAAATGGCAAAAGCTCGAGCATCAGGAGATGAAGAAATGCGTAGTGGGGAGTGTTTGTAACGCTCACAGGATGCAGTGATGTTTTCAAATTCATGCTTTTTGAAGTTGTAACTGTCTTTTTTTTTTTGGCCATATATACCAAGACCTTAGATAAAAGAGGAGAAGAACTATTTGTCTTTAAAATCCCAGTGCATAAAATTCATAAACAGTGGCCTGAGTATTGCTTTAGAGAAGTTTTATCTCACTCATGCAGATCTACTGACTTTTGAGCCTAGTATATATTTACACTGGATCTTAACTACACACACTTTTTACCAGACAGTTTAATATCAAAAGCTACACTTCTGAACTAAATAAATTTGTATTTTAAATGAAAATATCTACAGTATGGAGATGAGCTGTCCGATTTGACAGCAACTAGTAACATATGATTTTAAAATGAAAACTTAACAAATTAATGCAAAAATTCATTTCTCATGTGCACTGGTCACATTTCAAGTACTCAGGAATTGTGATTAGTGGTTACTGTGCTGGACAATACAAAGACAAAACATTTCCATCAGTATGGAAGGTTCCATTGTGCAGGGCTGCTCTAGGAAGGTGTAGCTTTACAAAAAAAAGTTAAATTTTGCATCTTTTTAATAGGTCACTACTAAATTAAGTACTTAAGGGTATATCACTGGGTGTAAACTAAAGAAAGAGAGTTAAGACTGAAGTATCCAGTCACATGAGTTTGGACTGACCTGTCATTTTCTAATTAACACAATTGTATGCTTTCTACATATTAGGAGGTAAAGCCAGTAGTACTCCTAGTCTTCCATATCCTTCATACATTCTTTTTTTTTAATTAAATAGCTCTACCTGACTACCAGTCTTATTGTGTACCTTTTTACACAGAAATATTTATCAAGTATACATTGAATATGGAAAACAAAAACAGCCACATAGGTCTTTAGATGGAACAAATCTTGAGCCTGCTACTACCTCAGCTGATAGAATTTAAGATTTTGGCTTATGAATGTTTAGCACATATTCTTTCTTAGATGGAATTACAGAGGTTATGAGAAAAACAAGAGACTGAATTGGTGCACTATGTAAATGAAGACAATCGCTGTAACCACCAGTGTTATTAATGTATTTTTGACATTCCATAGAATCTTCTGAGGAGCAGAGTCCTGTGACCGGGAGGAGATCGCAGCCATCACCACCATATTCTACAATTGATCAGAAGTTGCTGGTTGATATCCATGTAGGTTCCATTCTTAACACATTTGTATCTGTTCCTTAACTTTTTAATGCATTTTGACCTAAATTTTCTCCTCTTCACTTAAGGAGGGAAAGATAAAAGTGTTTGATTTTTAATTTTCTCGACATATTATAAAATTGAGAAGTTAAATTTGAAATGGAGAAAAACATTAACTCATCAAACATTTTTCTTCATATTTTTATAGCAATGTGAACATATTAAAGAGAGGAATGATCAATGGGTACTTATAGAGGTTGATGTCAAATTAAGGGGGCAAAAGTTCAATTTGAACTTTCATATGTTCAATCTGAGTTTAATTGCATCCCTTGGTTGATGAGACAATGTATAAAAATAACACATTTACTGAAAAACAAAATGTGCTCTGACACAGAAATGTAAATGTCTTCCAATTCATTTTGAAGTATGTGTCCAGAAAATTTTAATTTTGTAGTTACTTTTATTCTACCAGACACACACGCCCAAAAGTTGCCATATGATGTATCCCATATTTAACAAATGAATTTATATTAATTTGCCTGTTTGAACTGTTTGAGATTCTTTAAGATATTTTATGGCATCTAAAGCCCAACCTGGGCAATTAACTTACGAGTTTCACAGGCTATGCTTTAACCCCAAAGTCAGGGGAAAAACAGAAGGAAAATAAATATGTACAGAGCACCAAACTGCTTGGTCTCTCCAGCAGCAAAAGCAAATGTCAACTACTCAGTAGACAAGGAAGGCTAATAAAACCAAAGTGCACACAGTTTCCCTTGTGTGCTCTAGAAAGTCCACTAAAAATCATAGTTTGATGTTTGGATTTTGACATCTGACCTTCACTAAAATATTGACTCTCGCTTGTAAGTAGACATCTTTACTTAAACTACAAATATGTTTTGCAATGTTTTCAACTTGAGAACTTTACAGTCCAAAAGAAAACGAAGGATACTAGAGACTACATTAACCTTTCTTCTGCACACAGATTCCACATGGATTTAAAGTAGGAAAGATATCACCCCCTCTATACTTGACAAATGAATGGCCAGGCCATGAATCACATTCTGAAATCTTCTGGAATGAGTGGTTGAGTCCTGAACCTGTCGGTGAGCCATCTGAGGAGAATGGTGAATATGTGGAACTTTATGACACTGGTGCTGATACTGATGGTGAAGATGGTGTTTCTAATGATGCTTACGAAGATGCCTGTGGCCATTCCAATAGCAATGATGACTTGGATAACCAGGTTGCTCAGGAAAATGATGTCTGTGAAGACCATGTTGATGACAACATTGCTGAATCTGCTGATGGCATAGATAATAATCCTGTTGGTGCTAATTGTTCAAGGTTGGTTTTCTCAGTGATTCATATTATATACATTTTATAACTTTAGAAGTGTTTTCTTCTTTGTTTTATTTTCCAAATGTACTGTATTAGCTTGAGGGAGAATGAATTGTCCCTGAATATTGGCAAACAATTGGTCTTTACTAATATTTTCTAAATTATTGTAATGTAGAATGCTTAATTTTGCATTAGTTGTATACTATTTTATTAACATTCACATATTTATTAATTGCTTTATAACTGGTGTGGCCTGAGCGTTTAAGATTCTTGTGAATAAATTTTACTACTATGAAAAACAACAGCGTAAAACATGAACAAATGTGAAGTATTTCAAACATAGCTAGGCATTCCTTCAACATTTGAGATATTGACATCCAAATAATAAATTTAGCATGATATCTACTTAGTTAATTAATAAAAAGTCTATCAAGATTTTAAATGTTGAGAGACTGAGGCAGGTGAATGGCAAGTTTGAGATCAACCTGGCAACCTAATAAAAACTGAAAAGAAAGGACTCAGGATGCAATTCAGTAATAGAGTGAATGCACTAACTCCCGCGTTCAATTTCCAGTACCAGACATAAAAACAAACAGAATTCTATTGTCACATAGACTTGTTTTTAGAGTCACTATGGTCACTTACTGTTAATGTCTCTTACGTGAAAAGAGAATACTTAGACATATTGGCAAGTTTGGTGTTTTTCAAACTGATTAAATGACCACCATAGTTCTACACGACGTTAGGTCAATATTATTTTAGCTCTCTGGGAGATCAGATGATCAATTATATTCTGTAGCAAAGAAGTCAATATATGCCTTAGAAAATAAAGGCAAGTGTTAAATTTAACATCATCTAGACATATTGCAAGATAAATTATTCAAGTATGTTGTGGCTGAGCCAAAGATACAGGCTTAGTCATTCATGTGGCCCTGAAGTTTCTAATGCATGAAGTTATCTATTGTGCACGAAAAAAGTACATGTTTGTGCTTCAAATCTAATACATGTACCTAACAAAGAATGAGATTTCTTTTTCCTATAATCCAAAGGCAGCCCAAGAATTGACAGTGGTATGGTGCTAATTGGTATTTCAGATTGGCAAGACATTGTGGCATTTTTTTCTTGTCTAAATGCTAGTAGTCTTCACATGGATCAAAAACACGCCTAGACATGGCATATATGTAAGAGGAAGTCCTAATTTTGTTTCATTTACTGCCTTTTAGCTGTGTTTTTGTTGGGTGTCTCTCTTTAACTTGTCCTCGTGCTCAGGGCAAGCTGTGATAAAGGTGGAAGCTGCAAGCAAGATGGCAGTGATGGGAAAGAAGACGCCAGCAGAGGCTATAGCAGTGAAGGCCACGGAAGAAGTGCAGCTAGTGGAGGCAGTGTAGCCGCTGGAGATCAGGAAAGACATGCCAAGGACACAGGTAGTGAAGGAGGTACCAGGAGTAATGGAACTAAGGGAGCCAGTGGCACCAGTGAAGAGAATAGAGCATTTGAACTCAATCAAGGAGAAAAGCACTCAGACACAGATGCTCCAGGATTGGAGAGATCCGTACTCCACAGTTTTGAACATCAACAGGAGGTAATGTACATGTGCAGGCAACGTATTGTACCACTGGTGTAAGAACCCGAGGGTGGGAATATAAACTAAGAGACGTGAAGGAAATCTGTTCAAAAGCAAAGAACAGATGGGACGAGGGAAAGGAGAAAAGAAAGAGGCAAAAATGTATGTATGTATATATGTATATACATATGTGCGGGAGGGCTGACATGGTTCTACTATTGTATTATATCACTTAATGCTAAGGAATAATTGATGACGGGTTATTCGATCAGTCTTGTATGTCTGTATGTGTTATCCTGAACACACACTTCGAAGATATCAATATGCAAAGCAGCAACTATTGGTGGGTTTTTTAAAATTGTATTTATTTATTTATTTATTTATTTATTTTTGTCTCTGGTTTTTTGTGTTTTTCTGTTGTTGAGATGATTAATTGTCTGACCAATTTTGCATGTCTGTATCTGTGTTCATGTATATACACTTCGAAGATATCAATAGGTAAAGCAACAACCATTGTTGAGTCCATGTCACCTTGTCTGTAAATCAGTTTTGATTGTACTATTTTTTATGCTAATTTGTGTCTGTTTGTTAATGTTTTTGTGCTTTTATTTTTTTTAAATAAAAGAGGAGGTAATGTACAATTTGTAAACCATAATAAACTTCTCTCATAATAAACACATTCGTGTTTCAGCATATAATATTCAGCATTTCCAGCTATGTCAAATAGATTTTAACCCTGCGCCCCACAACATTAAGCATTTTAATTACAGCTGGGCATGGTGGTCTTTATTACTTCTAATTTGGCTGATTGGTTTTTTGCTTCCAGGGACAAAAACAATCTTGTGTGCCTTTCTTTAGTCATATCACATGTATACAGTGGTATATCTTAATGCGCAATTTTTCTGAGAAGCCTGCTTTTATTTTAAAATACAGATAACATACCCTTTAACCTTTTTTTATAGTATTGGGGATTGGACCCAAGGCTTTCTTCTTGAGCTACATTCTCAGCACGGTTTCTGTTTTTAATTTTGAGACTGGGTGTAAACAAGTCACTAAGTTGCTGAGGATGAACTCAAATTTCAAGTCTTTGTACCTCAGCCATTCGGACTTCTAGAATTACAGGCATGTGCCATCATGCTTGGCTATTTTTAATCATTTGAAGTGCACAAATCAGTGGTATTTAGGACTGTCAGTGGTGTGTACCCCTCCCCACTCTTTTTTATCATATCCCCAAACAATTAAGTACCAGTTACTTTCCTACTCCCTGGTTCACTGCATTCTAATTTCTTTCTAGGTAACATATTTGGAAGCAGGCAATATTTCTCCTGTCATATTTGGATTCTTTCATTTAGCATAATATTTTCAAGCTTCATCATGTTGTAGCATGTATTAGGGTTTTAGTCCTTTCTTAAAGCTGAACAATATTCTGTCACTTTTTGGTTTGCTTGTTTCCACATATGGCCTATCATTAATATGCTTCTGTAAATCTTGGTTTACATGTATTTAATTCTGTTCTCAGCTCTTTTTAGGTCTCTTTTTAGGAGTGAAACTGCTACATCACATGACAAGTCTATGTTTAACTTTTGACACATTGTCAGCACACATTCTAATGTTTTTTGGTCCTTGTTGTTTTCAGGTAGTCTTGCTATGTAGTTCATGCTGGATTTGAACTCTCTGCATAGCCTAGACTGGCCTCAAACTGGTGGCAATCTGCCAGCCTCAGCCTCCTTGAGTGCTGGGATCATAGAGGTGTACCACCATGCCGGGAGATAATACAATTTTAATTGAAGTAACATACAGTGTTTAGATGATAATTTTGTAGTTCACAAAACATTTATTGATTTTATAAGTGATTTAAATATTCAAGTTGTTTCACAGATGGTAAATCAGTAGGAATTTTCTCAGAGGATTTTTGGAGTACTGGAATTTGAACTGACTCATGACAAATAGGGATTATCTGCCCATCTCTGAAAACAAAGGTGGGACTTCAGAAATAGAAAAAAGTGCAACAATCTATTTTCCTGGCCTGTTTTTCTATCATGCAAACTGGCTTTGAAGAGGCCAGATTGTTTTTATAAATTAGTGCTCACTTTCACAGAAAGCTGTTCTTTCTCTTGGGAGGGCTGTCCCTTACCTGTTCTCTGTTTGCCAGAGAACAGTCATCAATTATGATCCAGTTCAAATATAGTTTTGTACTTCCCAAATAAGAATCATGTACCCCTCCATCTGTTTTCTCAATCATTTTTCCACATAAATCCACTTTAACACCTACAACATTTTAGTTATTTGTGTAATATTTTCAATTTTGTCTCATGAGATTATGAACTCTTGAAGTAATCATGTATAATCCGTTCTTGATTATTTTTCTACCAACTCACTCAACCTGAGGGTCCACCCTAAGGCCTGGTCTATGATAATTATTAAAGATGTCAATTAGTGGAACAAAAGAAAGAAAACAGGGAGAAGTGAAACTCCCTAAATGATTTACAACAGGAAAGCAGTCTAAGTGGGAAAATATCTATATGTACATCAATCTATCCATAAATCTATCATTCATCTTAATTAAATATATTAAAACAGGATGTCCAAATGTTTGCCTGAATGTCTCTAGTTATTGTAAGGAAAATTTTGGTTCTTTACAGAGTAAATAGACCTTCCTTTCATTTTAATTTTAAAGTGGATGCACTGCTCTGTGCTATGGCTTATTGGTTTGTTAGATCATAAAAACCATTCCTTGACAGAGTGGAACAATTATCGTAGTACCAAAAGTCACTCTTTAGATACAAGGAAGAGCTTGTCAATAGACAGATTTGTCAGAAACAGTAGGTGTGTTTTCCTATAGGATGTGAAATGTCACATAACTTATCATATTTTTGTGATTTTTATCTTTTGCTACCGTCAATAGCTAATGGTAGCAGGGTGAATTTTCAGTAAAATATATTTACACTCTGAATTACAATTGTGTAAATTCATCTTTTATCTTTTCCTTTGTCATTTAAAATTTTTACCCGTAGGTTTTTCATGCTGTAAGTTCTCAGAAGTGCGTAAAGCAGTGGAGCAGATATTTCCATGTTGTGCCTTTCACTTTTGCAAGTTGCTATTTGGAATGACATAGTTGAATGTGCACTTTGCAACCAGACTTTGACTTCAAATTCTAGTTTCACATCTTACTAGCACTATGACCTACAAAGTAATATTTAACATTTCTAGGGAAATTCTAGTTTCATTATTAGTGCATAGCAGATAATTTTATTTACTTGTTGGATTGTAGTAAGGACAGAAGGTGATATGTAAATACTATTCCTAGCACAGTAACACAAATTTTAGCACCCAAATTGCATAAATGAGACTTAATGCCCCTCATATTTCACCTCTAATATCAGTTGTTAGTTTTGTAAGTAAATATGGATTTTATAAGGATGTAGATATTACAAATTTTGCATTCACATTTTAAAGTGACTCCTATGCATAATTCTTCTATGTAAACTTTCTAACAAAATAAAAACTATTTTTGGTGTCCTTTCAGGAGCTACGTGGTGGGAGTGAGGCCTCAATCTCCATTGCCTCAGATGCTGCATCCCCTGAACTAGACTATGAGGATGGCAATACAGAAACGTCAGAATCATCAGCACAGCTGGACATTTTTGCCAACAGCTCATCTCCTTCCAAAGGCTCTGGGGTGGCTGCTAACGCTGACTTTGCCTGTGCCATCTGTGAGTTTCTGATACACTCTCTCTGTGCTTCTAGCTATTCTTATATTCCATGGTGTTTAATCACTTATTAATGACCTTTGAGGAATTAAATCTTTCTGATATTCAGTTGACATGATTCAGATGGATGTATGCTTTTAATAAATCTAATCTGCGCTAAATCTTTATGGTGCATAACTTTGAGTTATTGTTGAGAGATCGAGCTCCTTACTAGATTTTGTTTGTATTCAAATAATAGTCACTTGAAATAGTTTTCTATTGAGCAATGTATGTTAACCATTGTCATTTGTGTTGTCTGATGTTTTAGGGATTTTCCAAATACCTGTGCAAAAAATAAAATGTGCTATAGAAAAAAGAACATTTTTAGGCTGTGATTTTTTTATGGAAACATTTGAAGACATATGGTTTATAAAGTCGCAATTTTTCTTGATATCTCCCTCTTACTTATTGACAGTATCTTCTGGATTCATGGAAGTACCTGAAAAATCAACTGAGAGAACCTTTGAAGTCAATGTTAACCCAACTTGTGTCTCCTCTGAATGTAAGAAACCACTAATCCACATGTATGAAAAAGAATTTACTTCTGAGATCTACTGTGGTTCTTTGTGGGGTGAGTTTGACTTTTTGAAACTGAGTTGTTTTTTATAAAAGACTCTATTCTTACCCTATATAGAAAACAGGTGAAAATTATATATGGAAAACATGTGTTAACTATTAACAAATCAAATGAAAATTTATTTATAATTTGGTCAGAAATGATTTTGTTGATTGAGGCCTCGCCCTTTTTATAATATTTTTCTTTTTAACCTAATTACCTTTGCTAAAATATAAAATTGGACAAGCTTCGTATTCCTAATTTAGGGTACAGTGCACACTATTATATTTAGTAAGGTATTACAAGGAAGATTTCCATGGAATCTTGTTTTTAAACAGTCATGAGGATTTTAAGAGAAATTTTGAGCATAAGCTCTTAACTTTGGCAGCCTTCTTCAAGTCTTTGTTGGAAAGAATAGTGATATAAATAATGCTGAGACAATATTTTCCCTCGTCAGTCTGCATCATAAACAAAACAGAGTAAGTGAATGCAATGAAGGGAAACATCCATAGGGAATGCGAAACTCCAACTTGCAATTGAATACATTTTACTTGATGTACAATTGAACAAGAGAGGGGTTTTCAATTAGAAATAGAATAAGGTAGCCAACATAATTATATGGATTGAACAATTTAGAAAAATAGCGTCCTAAAAACTTTGCTACCTGTATCAGACAATAAGTCATTAGTATGTCAGTCTAGCAGCTACCCACAAATGTAATGTCGAGTAACTCATGCTTATAACTAGTGATCACATGCTTTGAAAAATAAAAGAGCATAATAAAAAGTGATGGTGCTTCCTCCTCCTCCTCTGAGTCCCCTTAGGGAAGATGCTGTCTCAACATCTGCCATTGGCCGTGAGAATTGTAAAGGGGCAGAGTGGAAAAATGAAGGCAGAGACACTTGTCTTTTCTCCTTGTATCTGCAGAGCACAAACACTCTGCAAGGGGAAGGCAGGTACCAAAGTTTCATTCTCCACAACTTGGCTAATTGGCTCCTGTGTCTGAGTTGGTGGGTGAGATTTCCACAGTAGTTTGAAATGTGTTTTAAATTTAATTACATCTTCTACTTCAGTCTTTGTATTTGGTCTTTAAACAGTACTTGTATTCGAAGTATTAGAGAAAGCCACAAGTAAAAGATAGCATAGGCACCTCGATACATTAAGACAGGCACAATTTCACAGGCATTTAGCAAGGTAAATTTTTAGATATCTAAATGAGCATAGAAGCACTCAAGTTAAAAGTAGGTATAATTATGTTAAAAGTATTAAAACATTTTTTATAGTGAGGAATAAGAAATAAACTAAATTGAATTCTTGCTATGTGCTATACTAAAGGTGGTTAATAGTAATCTGTAAAAGGATTGACTTTGCTAAACTTTGGGACACAACTACTAGATGCTCATATACACATAAAGTTCTGTTTTTAAGATGACATAGTAGACACCATCTTGTAGAATATTATGGCAGAGTATCATCTTCTATCTTTTCATATATTTCAGTGACATTTCTTCTATCTTCATACTGTGTACATAGCTACACATTATGAAATTAATATTAGCCTAAAGTTGTAAAAGTCACCTTTATATAAACACTTTGAAGTATCAAAAATTCCAGTATAAATATAATTGCAACAAATAATTTGAACTAATGCTGTACTTTTCATATCTGAACAGGAGTCAATTTGCTGTTGGGAACCAAATCTTACCTGTGTCTGCTGGACAGAAGTGGAAAGGCAAATGTCACTAAACTTATAAAGCGAAGACCATTCCACCAAATTCAAGTCGTGGAGCCACTCAACTTGCTGATTACCATCTCTGGTTTGTTTAAGTCCTAAATATAGCTGAGTAATTATGCAGATTAATTAGGTTGAAAACTGGGTTAAAGACTCTCTCAGGTGAATGTGTTCATAGGCGAACACTTTAAATATAACATTTAACTAGGACACTAGACTCTCCTACTTGTGTTTTTTAATCGATTTATAATTGAAGCGAACTTCGTTCATTGCAATGCAGTTGACCCAGGTTATTGATAAGAAAAAGCATCCTGTTTGCATCCTCGCAGGTTTGTTTTTCTGGATAGCCTCCTGAAATTTCACACCTCTAATTTTCATACACCCACATACACGTACCACACCAGTATCCATCACACGCCATTCATCATATATGTTAGAAGCAAAGCAACAATAGCAAAAATAACCCAAATTGGACACATATTTGGGTGAAAAAGAGACTTGGTCTTGGTGCAGTGTATAAGATTTGTTGTAAGAATGGATTCCCTGGATGCACCTTGAATCCATAGTTTTAACTGAAATATATCAGTCACACAAGCTTATGTATCATATGATTTCTCTTACATGAGAAATCAAACATATACATGCATTAAAATTTAAAAGAAAACATGGATAATAGGAAACAGCAAGATAAATCTTTAGCAAATAGGAAAGGAACCGACAGATGGAGAGAGGAAGATGGGGAACAGGGAAAGGGGCAAAAAATTAATTATGTCCAGGTACCGACTAGCCATAATGAATGTGTTCATTATGTATCACAAACATATACTAAAAACAGAGTGGATCCCCTCAAGACCTCTATATATTTTCCACACAGTAGTTGCAGTTTTTCATTTTGGAGCAATCAGATCGTAAGTATTTCACTAAGAAAAGCAAGGAAATGAGTGTTAGAGTAGTTGTAATTACTAACAAGGACATGTTCTAAGAAAGGAATTACGTTAAATCTGCATTTAGGCAAAAAGTGACAGACAAACGGAGAGGTAACGTTAAAGCAATGGTTTAGCGACAGAGTAAAATCATGCTAATCACAGTTATTTATATCAGTTTATATATTTATATAAAACACAATAGGTATGTAGAATATATATTAGTGTGCAAATAGTTTGTTACTCACTGATTATGCATGTTCTTAAATATGATTAAATTTGCATTATACTTTGATCATAGAAGAAATCCCTCTAGAAATATGCTCAGGCATCATGATTATTAAATTATATTTTATGGCCATTCATTTATTATTATCTTAGGTACACAGAAGCAATATTTATCCTTTGAAATATCTGGGTAGAGACCTCACATCTGAATGACAGATTTCTTTACAAAACAGACTTTCTTTAGATTTTTTTGTCTAACCCACATGTGTTCTTGCTTAATGTTTGAGCTTCTCTCAAAGGTGAATTATTTTTGTATCGAGTAGTAATGACAATATCAGTACAGGAAGATACTCAAAAGCTTACTTTACAATTTAAGAATGGAATTGTCACAGACATAGATATCCAAAACCTCATATTGTTTCATATAATTTATGTAAAACATATAAAAATTTATTCACATGAGAATCCTACTGTGGGAATTGGATATTTTTATAATCATAAACTTTAAGAATGAATAAGAAAAATTATTGTAAATCATTATGTACAGACAGAAACACATGATTTTAATGGCTTTTGCTTCTTAAACAAATTGTGTGAGTTTGCAGGGATTTAGGAAATTGCAATTGAAATTAGTATTTAAAGAACGGATCTCCCCCATAAATCATATGTAAAGAGTTGATCTCATAAAAATTGAAAGTAGAATAGTATTTACCAGACACTGGATTAAACAGAGGGAAGGAGAAAAGGAGGAGAGGTAAATAAATGGATAGAACATCATAAGAATATAGGAGAAGTTAGTTACGTTGTGTTGTAGAATGAGAGTATATGTAATTAACAACAATACATTATAGACTTCAAAATAGAAGAAAGTAATTTGAATGCACTCACTATAAGGCAATATTAATAGTTTCACATTAAGATGAAAGTATCCTGTATTGATCCCTACCAAATGTACACATGCATTAAAATATCACATTATGTACCTCAAAATACATACAAATATTTTGTACCAACAAAAGTGTTTAAAATCATTGAAGTAATTTAAATAAAAAAGATGAATTAGGTTGAAGAAGAAATAATAAATCTTCAACTCTTTTCTAAATATACTAGAATGGGGCTGGAGGTACAGCTCAGTGGGGTAAGTGCTTGCCGCTAAGCACTAAGGCCCTGAGTTCGATCCCCGGTCCCGGAAAAAAAAAATACTAGAATGGTAGAAAACAAAGAGATCTATCTTCCTGGACTTAAATGCCTGAACAGTCAATGTTCCCTCATATACACAAACTTATCAGGGTAACTCCTAGTTTCTAAACCACGGAGGAATACTGACTTAGTAAAAAGCCAAGATATAAATGAATGCACAGTAACTCTGTTGCCTGTTTAGGGGCAGTCAAAACCTCGCAAAGAAACGTTTTAGATCCCACTTCAGGCAGGCACACAGGTAGTTAGTACTGTGAGACTAAGATAGATTTCCATTTTCTTGTTTCCAAATTCTGAAGGAGAGACTCTGATGCAATGTAGTTTTTTGCTTTTTACATTAATGGACACATTTGGTTAAAGAGGCAAAATATCTTTACTTTTTTGTTTTTCTAATATATGAAGAAGAAAAGTAGAATTGAAATATTGTATCTCTTCTTATTTATCAGGTAATAAGAACCGACTTCGGATGTATCATTTGACTTGGCTGAGGAACAAGATTTTGAATAATGATCCAGAAAGTAAAAAAAGGCAACAAGAAATGTGGAAGACAGAGGAAACTTACAAAGCTATTGATAAGTTGATTGGCTGTGAACACTTCAGCATCCGTATGTTCCATTTCACATTTACTATACCTGTATAAAGTTTCCTTTCTTTCACCGAGCAAAGTACATAATTATGAAATGCAAAATAGAAATAGGAAAGAATTTGCAACTTCGAATGCAAAGTTGAGTGAATTTCAGTGAGACATTTTTTTTCTGCTACAATCTTGGCTGTTAATGAGAAAATATTGATTGGCTGAAATTGCTATTGATGTTAAATTTGGTGTTATTTCTTCACCTTTCTTCCCTCATGAGTCGCAGTAAATATCCCAGTTGAACTGATATTTTTTCCTACCTCTGTACAGCTATAAATGCTTCTGATGTGCCTGCAACAACCTATAGAGATTTATGATATTTCTTTAGAATAGCAATAAAATAGAACTTCTTTTAGTAAACACCAGAAACTTTATGATAAGTCAAAAAGAAAACGTTTCTGTGATCTTCTGGCTCCCGCTGTCACCATTGATTATTCATTTTGAGTGATTAGATAATGTTTTTTATACCTTTGTATCTTTACAACCATCCACTGCG
>PVLD010029271.1:0-18279 GCA_004027595.1 Dinomys branickii | reverse complement strand
GTGCTGCAGAACAAAACAAAACAAAACAAAACAAAAGAACAACAACAATCCCACTTTTGCATATATGAGTTCACATAATCATTCCTTCACAGAATGTTTTCCCAGTACCACCCCATGGTTCCCCACAATGAATGTATGAATCCCATTTGAAGTCTGTATTGTGGGCTGGAGAGTGGTAAGGGGCCGAGGAAGAAGCAGGACCCACATCATGTGTCCAGGGAACTGTAGGGAAGAATCTCCAGCCCTGAAGCAGGGTGGATAAAAAGCATCCAAAACATACACACAGATCATCTTTAAATAGCTGCTGGGCCCAGAGAACATGAATCCATCTTATGAAAATATCTGACAAGTGATGAATCCAATGCTGTTCACATGAGATACAAAGAGGAAAAAGACAATACTCTGAACCTATATGTGGGTATCTGACTAGATAAAAGTTGGGAAGACATAGGGAAGTTATTATAGCAATGCTGATAACTTACAAATGAAGTTTAGACTAAACTCTTCTTTTTAAATTATTTTATTAAGAATAAAAATCTACAAGTTGATGTTTCAGTTTAAGATTAGCTCTCTAGCATAAACCAGCAACAACCAACTTGCTCACAGATGTCAGTATGACTGTGGGTAAATACAACCTATTTTGCTATGGTGTTATGGTTTGAGTGTGGATGTCCCCCCAAAGCCACATGCAGTCACAGGATGGCCTTCTAGAGTTATGATGGATTCCCGGGTGTGAGTGCTACACCTACAAAACATAATAATTGGGGCTTTCTGATTTCATGTGAATGTATATATCCAAACAATAGGTTTATGAGACAATTCACTTTTTATGTGTGTGTGTAACTAAAACAGAGGTTTAGTTAAACAGTGCTAACATTTGGTACACATGGTGGCCTCTGTTACCTTTTCTTCTGGCCTAGTCTAGTTTATGTCTTTAAAAAATGCTACTAATGATCCACGAAACTGACTTCAAGGCTCAAAAAATGGCTTTCCACTCTTAAAAATGACTTTTTTGCAAAATAATTGTGCTAAATGTAAGTCCCACTCACAGTGTGACAGTTCCTTTTTCTCTACCATCCCATCAGTACTTGGCAGTGTCAGAATTAAAAAATTTCTCCAGCTTTGTAGCTGTAAAATAGTAATTCATATTGATTTTAATTTATATTTGTGATTTTTAAATAAACCATAATTGAGTATCTCTACATATATTTCCTGAAATTTTATGTCCTGCTTTTTGGGTTTCCTGCTTCTATATTTTATACAGTTTTTCCTAATGGGTTGTCTCTTTTTCAGTGATTAATGGCATTTTAAAAAAGTATTTAAAAATTATTTTATATACTAAACTCATGTCAATTATTCATTACAAAACTGTCCTTCTAACCTGAAGCTTTAAGAAAAACTATCTTGAAGTATGTTAAACTAGAGTGCAAAATGTAGCAATCATTTACATGAAAGATTATGCTTTATGCATTTTAAGCAAATCCTTTCTATTTCTGAGGTCATAAAAGAGTCCACCGTACAGTAGTCTCTTCTAGAAGCTTTACATTTCAGTTTTTAGTTTTAGTTTAGTTTCCTTCAATCCTTCAACCCATGCAAAACTGACTTTTGTTAAAGACTTAGTTTTATTTTTTTTCTATATATTATTTCCAAGTAGTAATCATTAAATAATTCATCCCGTGGGTATTTTGTTTTTTGTTTTGTTTTTTTTTTTTGCAGTTCCACTTCTGTCGTATATCAAGTGTCCCCGTGGGAAGGGGCCGAGGGAGTAGGGGTCTATTCCACTCATCCACGTGCCTATCCTTGTGCCGAGACTACAGTGCGTTATGAGTATTGATAGGTGACATGCTCCCTCTTTCCTTGCTTTTTCTCCTCAGTATTTATTACTTCCTTATATATTGTGCTTATTATTTATTACTATAGTAAAAAGACACCCCAAACTTAGTGCTTGAAAAAAAGAGGTGCTGCTCTTCATGGTTTTGTGGGCTGGTGGGAGGTTTTTTTGCTGCTGTTACCAGCTCACTTATGCAGGTGAATTCTGCTGCAAGATTGGCAGGTGCTGGTGCTGGACCCATAAGGGCAGCTGAGATTGCTGGATCTCTATCTCCATGTGTTCTTTCATCATTAAGGAGACAGGACTGGGTGCTGACATGGTGCCTGTCGGTGACGCATTCAGCTTTGTCCCGTTGCCTCGATGCCAGAGGCCCTTTCTTCTCCTCCTCCCTCTTCCTGATATCCAGTATTACTGTTCCCCACCCCTTGCAGCTGGGCATTGGACGAACTTACAATGCTTGGTATAAGGGCTTGAAATCTCCCTGGCCTGTTCTCACTGTGTTATTTTAGGGTATCAACTGAGTTTAAAGATCAGTTCTAGAATAGAGTTTGAGGATTTTCTCGGGTCTGCTGTATAGAGTATGTTGTTTTACAGACTCCTGGTCTGCTGCGTCTCATCTAATTTGTTGCTATGGGTTCATGCAAGGTCCACATGTGCAAGCTGCAAGGAGACCCTCTTGGTGCTCACATTAATAGTTTGGGGTGAGTCCTGAAGATCGTGGATTCATCCCATTGTTGCCAGGAACAGGCAGTGCTTGCCCAAGCCCCGAGACTCAAGGTGCTCCCAGAGAAAGTACAGGGTGGGAGCTGAGTTCCGGCAACCCAACTCATGCTTCCTGCCTGATGTTGGAGTGAGAAGGACGTGGAGCCACGCGATCCACCTCCATCTACATCTGCCTCCCGTTGTGGTGCTGGAGCCCCCGTCCGCTCCCTGGGGGATCCCTGGGAGCCGCCATGGCTCGCCGAGGAAGTTCCCCGCTGCTCTCCTCAGGTAGCCACTCATCCAGTGGAGAGGCAGGGGACCACCGCCTCGAGGCAGGCGCAGAGCCGGGCATGGTGGGCTGTGTACTAGTTGCATTGATTCTCTCCAGGCACTGATTAGGAAGGTTGCCGTAGGGTGGGGACTCTGCCCCAGTGGCTGTCGTAACTTCTCATCCTCGCACTGGGGTCGACAACTGCTCCCGACCGCCATTGCCTCTTTTCCTGGCTGCGCCCTCCCCTCTCCAGCCCTGGGCCAGCTCTCGGAACTCCGCTCCCCCCTGGCTGAGTCAGGAGGCTTCCGTGAGCGTGGGTCTCCGAAGCTGAAGTTGAAGCTGAAGCTGAAGCTGAAGCTCTGGCCCTGCGGTCACTGCTGCTGCTCTCTGCTGCTCTCTGCTGGTAGTTGCTCACACAGTGGAGAGGTAGGAGGCCACTGCCTCAGGGCAGGCATAGAGCTGGGTGTGGTGAGCTGGGTACTGTTTTTTTTTTACTCCACCTTGCCTCAGGACACTGATTAGAAAGGTTGCTGCAGAGTGCGCATGCTGCTTTAATGGCAATTGTAACTTTTCATCCTCACACTGGGTTCAACAACACCTCTCATCTCCTGCTGCCTCTTTTCTGGGCTGCGACTTCTCCACTCTGTCTTCAGCCCAGCTCTCAGAACTCTGCTCTCCCGTGGTCGAGTTGGGAGGCTCCCACAAGCACGTGCCTCCGAAGTTGAAGCTGTAAATGCAGGAATGGGGGATTGGGCCGAGGGTGTGTATGGAGTGGTGGTTCCCTGCTTCCCTGCCTTGTCTTCCTCTAACTGCTCCATGGCAGCCCTCAGAGTTTCTCCTCCAGGAGAGGTCTTGTTTGCTCTTTCTGAGGGCTTCAGTTCTCATTTCAGATCCTTCCTTGGTCCAGGGGGCCCACTTCTCTCCCTCTTGTCTCTCTCATGTTGCTATATTCCAGTGTCTGGGTGGTGAACCTCTGTGAGGATCTTTCTCTGCTTCTTACCCAGTCACCATCTTCCTGGAAGTGTCCTGACCTCCAAGGTTTTAAGGGAATGACTGCATTTGCACAGAGCCAGGTGGACCCAAAGAAACATTGTTCAGCCACTGACTACACAGCTAAAAGCTTCAGGACAATTCTGGACTATAAATCCATGTCTGTGGATTCAGTGTTTTCTAGGTGGCCTAATTATAATTTTGAGCTCATATGCATACTCTCAAAAATGAACCACAGCCACCTGCATGATTTAAAAACATCAATAGTAACCCGTGAAGTGGGAACGAGATGTAGGAACTGTCCTAGTTGTTCTCTCTGGATGTAGATGATTTGTAGGGTTTGGGGTTCAAGATATTTAAGAATCAATAAACTGCTTGTGCAGGAAAGCAAAGAAAGAGGCATGGAGAGAGAAATGAAATCACTTCTCTCTCCATGGAATCACTTGCAAGACCATAGCTACCTGGCAGGAAGCCTTGGTGGGAGTGACCCAAATTAGGCTGAACCTACTAGGCCTTTGTACCACACCCCAGAATCCCTAACCCATTGCTCAGTCACCAGGTGAGGGCTGTCCTGGGAAGAAGGAAACCACACTGTTTCTAAGTGTGGCCCTGAAGGAGCTGATAGCTGGGTGTAGTCTGCTGACACATTCCCTGTAGCTGGGCAGCAAGTCCTTTCTTGAAGCAATCTGGACATCGGTTCAGTGTCTCCTTCAAAAAGTTCTGAATTCATCATATTCTCCCGTTTGGTCACCTGTGGAGGACCACCTGGATGAGTCTCCTTGAAAGAAGAGTATTTATCTTTATCTTGGCTAAGCCTGGTCCTATTTGCACATATGGATATGTACAGAGCCAGCTAGGACTCTTCCTTATCCCTGCAATTGGCTTTAAGCAATGCCAATCAGTCCAGCAGAGTGTCTGATGTATAGTCTTTGAAGCAAGGGGACAGGTCAGTGTTTCCCTGCCTGGTAACTCCCAAAAAAATGTGAGGCAGATGAGAGGGAGAGCCACACTCTACATTGTCAGCTGGGATGAAGTATGGAGTTAAGAGACTATGACTTCCCAGGGCATAAAAGATTACACATCAGAGCTGAAGTCCCAATGCCAAAACATTAGATACTGCCCTGAATTGTGTTATGCAGATTATTATTTCTGCATATCCGTCTCTGCATATTGCAGAGGTGATTTCTCTAGGTAGGCCTCCTACCTAGCCCAGCTCACAGCACTCATGTACTTCTTGCCATTCTCACAATCGTCCATCCTCGAGCCACTCCCTGCTTCACCAACTAATAAAACCTGGTCTTGGCTCGGGGTTGAGGCCTTGTTCCGGTTAGCTATTCTAGTAGCTGCACTCAGGACCCCTTGGCACCCCACAACTACAAGTGAGACTTTGTGTCTTTACTCTCGCCATGCATGGCATTGGGCATGGTAGACTGGAATAACTCACTAATATTCTAATAACTTTTCCATTGCATTACAAAGTTAAACTTCCTGGACTTTGAGGACTGGGAAGAGCTTTCTATAGTCAACTACAGACACCCTCTGTGAGATGGTGATTGACAGAGCTTGGTGGCAACTTTTCATCTGTGTTTTGAAGATGCTGCCAAGGCTGTCATCTCAATGCCTTTGATTTAACTGCAACCAGAGGTAACTTGTTGTTTGTGCGGGTTTTTTTTTGGCACAGGAAGTAGGGTTCATTGGTGGCTGTAATGAAGGAGGTGAACCACAGTGGAAACCATCATGAGAGCAGGACCTGGAACGCATTTGGGGGACAGCTATTGCGGATGTGTTTGACCCTACTGCAATCCTGGATGACCTGTTTCTCAGCCACTTTGTCTTCAGGTTCATCTGCATTACTTTGGAAAAGCCCCCACTCTTTGCACTGTGATCGATCTTCTGGTGGCCAGGGAACTGGAGCCTGCCCTGTTTAGCATCTCACTTACATGCTCTTAATTTTGCAGCCAACAGCAAGTGGCCATGATGGCTAGGCCAGGGTGAACACTAGCCACTGCCCCCTGGAGCTTTCCAAAAGTGTGCTACATACCTGATGGAGCCCAGACTGGGAACAGCACAATGTGAGAAACATGAGCATCCTCTGGAAATGGCTGTCTCCAAGGTTTCTCTGGGCAGCCTAAGAGAGCAACAGGACCTGTGCATTGCGAGGAAGGCTGGTTTTTGCAGCCATTTCACACCCAGTTCCTTTGAGGAGCAGACTTTGATGGCTAAGTCGGCTGTAGCCACCAGCGAAGCTCACAGTTCATCCACTTCAGGGTGCATGTGAAGTGGAAAGAGAAAATTAGGGACAGAATGCGTCATTTATGAGGAAAGGCAATTTATTTCCTCATAAATCAGTAGAAGGAATTTGCACAGATGATCTCCTAGGTGTGACTTCTGTTTTTCCTAGGATTCCAGTCACACCTGGGAGAAGTCAGAACCTACAGATGTCTGGAAGAATATCCAAAGCTGTGCGTACTAGGGCACAACTACAATCACAGACACTTGGGAGACCGAGGCATTAGGATTGCAAGTTGGAGGCCAGCCTGGGTAATTTAGTGAGACCAGGTCTCAGAGGGGAGAGGGAAGAGTCACAGGCAGAACATTTTGAAGATATTTGAAGATTCTAGGGGTCAGAAAGCGGATGGAATCCATACCATGGTTTGGAGATTCACATCTATACAAGAGACAAGGGCCTGTTCTAGGCCTTCTTCACTCTGGGTAAGGGCTTTTAAAGAACACACATTTCTGATCCAGGGAGGGTGACAGACAGTTGTGCACATGATCATGCCCATCCTTGCAGGCAGGGTAGGGAAGGGAAGGGTAGGGTAGGGTAGGGTAGGGTAGGTAGGTAGGGTAGGGTAGGGCCAGGGAAGGACGGGAGAAATGGCCCCGGGAGGGACCCGCAGGTCAGCGAGAGTCCGGGCAGCAGGGGGCGCTGTGGGGACAGTAGCGCCTCACGCACGGGGCCCTCTAAGGCGAGGCGGCCCTTCGCTTCCTCTTCGGCTTCTGGTGCGGCGCTGTAGTGGTAGGAAAGCGCGGTGTTACGGACCGTAAGCAGACGCAGTTGACCCCCAGTCGGGAAGATGAGGATGCGGATGTGGCCGGGGCAGACTGCATCGGGAGCACGGCCTGCAGCCAGCCCTGGCTCTTCACTGTCCCCTCCGGGCTCATCCAGGTGTGAGAACTGGCGCCGCCCGGCGGAGCCTCCAAGAAAGCGACGTTGAGCCGCGGGGATGCCGCTCCGCTCGCGGTTGTCCTGGCACACATTTGCTCTTCTCCCAGAATCCCGCCCTGGAAATACCTTGAGTTTTGCTCCTCAGCCCCGCTGCTATTTCTGAAATTTCCATGCCTGGCCTAGTTTATGTGCGTCACAGACTTTTGTAGTAATGAAATGAATGCTGAATTTGGAATCACGCATCTCTGATATGGAAGAATTGGCCCATTATCAGCTTTGTGCGTGACTTTGGTCACGTTGCGTAAACACGTACGACCTCCGTTTTTCTCGCAATTTCCATAGAACTATAATACCGATAGTACGTACGCCACGTTTGCTTTATGTGCAGGTTAAGTGAGGTCATGGCGATGCTCGGGCGCTTAGCCTGGTGCATCTTTAAAAGAGGCTCTAGGTGATTTTTTTTTCTCCATACTGCCTTAACTGTTTTCCCTGCTTCGAGTTTCTGTCCTGTTCAGTTTTAGCTTTTCCTTTTTTATTCATTTCAGAGAGGGTCTCACTAGGCCATGCAGGCTGGCCTTGAACCCACCCCGTAGCCCACGCTGACCTCGAACTCAGGGGGATCCTCCTGCCTGTGCCGGCAGCGTTCTGGGACTACAGGCACGTGCCGCCACGCCGGGCTTGTGCTTTGCATTATCGACACAGCTGGAGAGTAACAGCTGTTGATCCTTGCGTTCCTCCCTCTGGCCTGGAGGAGAAGTATTTTTCTTAGCTTGATATGCGGGACTCTCAGAGGTCTTTCTGGCTTCATCTGCTCATGACAGTGTGTTCCAGCAAGAAAACACTGTCCCGCAATCCCAGACGTGCTGGGCAGTTCTATCCTGAACCCTTGTGCTTACCTCTGAACGCTGTTCTCCTGTTCACATGACAAACTTCTATTCCCTTTCCAAGATTTAGCTATTCCAATAATAACCACTTGCTAAGAGAAACAGGCCCGACCCCTCCCCAGCTTCTTCCAGGAAGAAGTCCTTGGTCCGACATTATTGCTACGACTTTGTGTTCACAATTCACTTGAGCCACTTAGTGTCTTCTGTTGCGCCTACTGGTTCGCATATCTTTCCCCCACTAATGGTAAACTGCTTGAAAGGAAGGGTTTGTGGTTTATTCACTGTCAGATTTGTGCTTCAGCACCTAGCGATGGTGCTTACTCCATGGATGTGGGATGAATAGATCTTCCCAAGGCACTGATTGATTTATTGGTACCAGGAATCAAACTCAGGACCCTGCGCTCACCCGGCAAGTGCTTTGCCCCAGAGCTATATCCCCAGCAAGGCACTGATTTTTTTGCAAGGAAAGATACTTTGAGGGTAGTCTCTGTGTGACTTCTAAATGGCTATGGGGTAATAGTTGGGAAAGTACTATGAGTAGTTTTTAATCATCTCTTTGATGCATATTTCTCAAGGTTGTTGCCCCTGAAAACACCAACTCCAACCCAGACGGTGAGGAGCAGCGGATGGAGCTTGATAAAGCACTGGGGAAGGAAATCTGCCAAGTCTGAGGTATGTCAGTGGATGAGGTATGAGGCTGGAAATGAAATTCTCAAAAGATCTTGCATAGAATACTAGTGAGCAGATTATTTTTCTTAAAGGTTCAGTGTTCGACTCTCTAAGAAAGACTTTAGTTACTGTCTGTAACTCTAGTATATAGTCGAGGCACTGAAGTGCCAGGACAGGCTACAATTGTAGTACATGCTAAGACTTTGTCTGTGGAAGTATGTTCATTTTTGTTCTCTGAATGTCATGGAGGATGCTCACGCACACTGAGCCAGCGTGACATTACTACGCACCGTCATTGTTTGGGCCCACTGTCCTATGTGTGGCCTGTCAGTGCTCAAAGCTTCATCATGTGGCCTGTGACTGTTCAATAGTGCACAGCGCTATTCCCCACAGCTAACTGACTGAATCTCTGTGGCCCACATTCCTGGAGCAGAAGGGCCCAATTTGGGTGATATGTCCTCTCCCCATTCTCTCACCTCTGTGGGCTGCCCCTATTTGGTGCTGTAGAGCGAGTAAACTCTCGGCAGACTTGAGCCTGTTGGAGTTACACTGTGATTGGAAATTGTTTTCTGTTGAGGATTTTGAAAGGACAAGTTCCAATTTTGAACAGGAACCAGCAGTGATTCTGAGCTGTCTCCTTTATCATGTTTGAAGTTGTTGGCAGACAGGAGCTACGAGTTTCACTCTTTGCCCCGTTACCCCCAGCTTCTGGCATAAGACCTGGCAAGCTGCAAATGTGTTTGCATAAGCTTTGGAGGATTCCTGGTGGGTAGAAAAATAAATTAGGTAAATACTATTTTTGTTTATAGGCTGTGGCTTTATTTCTGCAAGAATTTAATGCTCTTGACCTACTTATGGGAGTACTGGCCAAATCCAGGTGTACTCAAGTAAGAGTGAGTATGTGCATTTCATTGTTCTCAGAGTGCTTTTCTTACTGGCAATCAGTCAGTACATTAGTGAGAAGGTGTTTATTGAACATTGGTAGGTAATGGCCCTGCTTGTGTTGTAAGAGCTGGGTCCGGGAGATCCATACTTTCCTTTAACCACTGTGGCACCAGATAGTCACAACTACATTGTTTCTCCTGTGTTAAAGCAGGGAAGAGTCCCTTGATGTCATATTTCTGTTTATTTTTCTTGTTTGCTCGCTAAATTCTCTGTTCCTTACAAACCATTTTAAACTTAGTCTGTTGCTTAAGACTTGCTCAGTGTGAACCTGAGTGCTTTTTCCACCATAAAATCTACCCCAACGTGGTTGTCCCAGTTTAGCTGAACGTGTGTACGTCCCCCGTCATCCACTTAGCGTGATTGCCATGTCTTTGTGTGCCTTCCGTCTCCTCTCAGCATTCACATCTCTTACTCAGATGTGTTTCTTTTTCACACCCTCCCAGATAAGGTCTTCGTGGCTATTGCTGATAGTAAACTTCCAAGAGCAATGAGGACTAGATGAGATCTTGATTAATGTACTGTGGATTTGGCTGCGCTTTATGGTCAAGTAGCTGTGTCCTTGCATACGATGGATGAGTGTACATCCTTTGAGTAATTGTAATTATGAACAGCTATTTACTGAGTATTTGATTTGACTACTCTTAAAAGGAATAGTTTATAGATAAAAGAACTGAGAAAAAGTGGAACTTGGATGTCTGCCTAGCCTGACTGCAGTATAGCACATACTGTGTTGCTTCTCTTTCTCTGGACTATAAAATGTAGACTCCTGTATTATATTTTTACAGATTGGAAGTTATAGGAGGAAGTGACCATGTTGTTCAATGTGTCTCCCAGTCACACCTGCAGCAGCGACTCTCAGCCTTGGCTCCCCTTTGAAGGGACCTGGGACATTGGGCTCTTCTGCTTCAGCAGGTCCCACATCACTGACTGCTGAGCCCACATTCAGAGTTTCTGATCCAGGTGGCTAGGAGTAGGGTCTGGGATTTATGATCCCAGGGGCATTATATGCTAATACTGATTTGAGGCCCTACTCTTAGAAGCTTCATCCTAGTGAACTTTCAAAGCCCTGAGTGGAGCCATAGTTCCACTCATGAGAGTCTGGATGCTTTTGAAGCTCCCTGAGTGTTTGCAGTGAGCAGCCAAGACTGGGCTGCTTGGTGTGCGATTGGAAGTGCAGTTCCTCCCTTTTTCATTCATAAGGGAAGAGGGTGTGTTTCTCTTCTGCTATTCTCTTGTCATTTCCCAACATTAGACTGCTGCGTTTTGTTGGCGCTCTGCCCTTGGAGCTCTTATACCTCCCGAGCTCTGCAGTCCTTTGACTGTCACTTTTCATGAGCCACTGTTTTCTTTTTGTACCCTGAAGATGGACTCTTTCAAAACAGGTAGAGATCCAGATTCCCTAGTTTTCTGTATTTCTTTTTGTCCTGAGATCGTCTAGCCTTTAGCCTCTTGAGCTGCAGCTCTGCCTGTAGGACCAAGACCAACTTCCCTTTTGGTTGCTGGTGCCACATCTCTTCAACTTTGTGAAAAACACTAATAACCCCAACTCTCACAACCAGTGCCTCTCTCCCAAAGAGAGGTACTTAACCTTTTGTAGGTATGGAGAGACCCTAAGATCCTAGTTCCAGGTATTTATTCCTCAGTAATTTACAATAATTCACAGAATTTGTTGGTCTGTAGTGTTCCTATTGCAAATCCATCAAAGGGAGCCAAGAGTGGTGATTACGCCATAATTCCAGCACTTGGAAAGCTGAGACAGGAGGATTGTTGCAAGTTCAAGGTGAGCCTGGGCTGCAAGGGGAGCTCCAGTCCAGCCTGAACTGTCTCAAAAAAAGACAACAAAAATCCATCAATGACAATAACGTTAAGAGATTTTGTGAATTCTGTTAATTCTTATCTTAAAATATAGTCGTTTGTAGCACTAATAGAATGCAAATGTGTTCAATTTCTTTAGCACAGCTAGACATCTGGGAATCCTCTAGTGAACTTGGAATAGAGTCATAAGCTATGACCTAACAGTATCACTTATAGGTACAGTAAGAGAAGCAGTGTATGTGCACTGCAGGGTACCCATGCGTACATACCTGCGTACTAGTACTACTTGTTCTTGTTCTTGTTTTTCTTCAGCTTCTTCTTCTTCCTGTTCTTCATGTACATACATACTACTCCTTCCACTCCCTCATCATCCGCACCATCATCATCGTCACCCTTGTTTGTGGTGCTGGCAGTTGAATCGAGGGTCTCTGTGTCTGCTAAGCAAGTGATCTACCACAGAACTACACTCTCAGCGTCCTTTCTACAAATATTTTCATAGGAGTATTGCTTGAAACGGCCCAAAATTATAGTCAACCTAAATGTCAGTAGTACCCTGAAGAGAACATAGTTTAATTCAAGCCATAAAATGTATTCTCACATTCTCAGGACACTGGTAAATCCCCCACTAAAAATGAAGAGAGATAAGCAAATTTAAGCCCAGTGCATAAATAAATCCCTTTCAGAATATGTGTTGCTTGGGCAAGATCTGGCTTTCCTGCTGTGGCGTTAGGGATTTTGCTTGGCCTTATTGCTTTAAAGATTTTATTTCTCCTCACAGCACCTGTGCTCTCTGCAGTTGACTTGCTGGTAAAGGTGGGGGAAGTTGTGGATAAGCTCTTTGATTTGGACGAGAAATTAATGTTGGAATGGATTATAAATGGGGCTGCTCCACCCCTGGACCAACCACAGGAAGATTCTGAAGAGCAGCCGGTGTATAAGCTTGTGCCTTGTGTCGTGGAAGCTGCCAAATAAGTACGGTAGGTGAGCTCTTTCCTGCGTGGGAAGCTCTAGGAAAACCCATTGCTAGAAATATCTTTAGGTATGAAAGTCTTAGTTTCCTTTTGGCAGGTGTACTGGTTAGGTGTGATTCACTGCTAATGTTTATGATGACAGTAAACCTACTCTGCAAGACGAATGGTTCAGGGTACTTGTTCTGATATGCTTTAGTGACCTGTGATTGTTCAGCATTAATTATAGTTATTGTCTTATCACCATTGCAAGTGTATGTCATTTAAATTAAAGAGAAAATCTTTTTTGTTATTATTTTGGTTTTTTGAGACCAGGTTTTCCTATGTAGTTCAGGCTAGAGCTCAGTATATAGCCCAAGCTGGCCTCAAACTTGCCGTGCTCCTCCTGCTTCAGCCTCCTGAGACCTCTCCTGCGATTACAGGTGTGCACCATCACATCTAGCCCAAGAAAGCATTAGTCATATTGTACTTTACATTCAACATTTTACAATTTCAATTAGTATTGGACATCTTTGATTTCTTGTGCCTTATGCTTGAGAAGTTGTAGAAATATACAATTAATGTTAAAACTTCAAAAATATATGACAGGAAAAGACACACTGGCATTAGTCCCCATTTGCTCACTTTGAACACAGGTATACCATTTCTCTTTCCACTTTCTGAAGAAGTTCTGGAAGTCCTCTTTTGTGACCATCTTTGTGAGCTGATCACACAGCACCAAGTGCCATATTACAGAGAGGCAGCTTGTGAATACATGACAGTGTGTCCTTACCTACATTATACCTGACACCCGGATTTAAGAAAGGAGCCAGGCATGGTGGCCCATACCTGCAGTCCCCATACTCTAGAGGCTGAGGCAAGAGGATCTTTACAAGTTGGAGACCATCCTGAGCAACAAAGTGAGCTCAAGGCGAGCCAAACTACATATTGAGACCTTGTCTTAAACAGACAAATCAAAGAAAAAGATTTAAGAAAGGAGAGGCTTATTTAGCTCACAGTTTGTGGGTATTTCAGTCCATACTCCAAGGCAGGGTCCGTACTCCTGCACTGCTGCCCCTTCAGCACCCTTGGGAGCCAGGGCATCTGGGCCCATTTCCCGGATGCTCTCTAAGGTGCAAGGGAACTTGGAGCCTCTGTGTACTTAGCCGTGGACAGTAGTACACCTTAGGCAGCTACGTCAGGGGGAAATGTATAGGCAGTGAGTCAGGGCTCAGTCCCTGGAGAGAGTCAGTATGAAAGGGGACAACAGCTGTGGCCGGAGACATGTCTGTTGGATAAAGACAGAATGATCAGGCCTATGCCTTTCCCCAAGGGATAAGATGCGAGGTAACACCTGGCCCAGTACAGTCTAGGGAGACATCGGTCACTCCAGGGGCTGAGCAAGACCTCTGGATCCATCCCTCCTAAAATGTTCTTTGTTCTTTCCTGGGCACTTGCTATGACCCGCTTCCCCCTGGGACGCTTATTACCTAAGCAGCTATCCTGTGATCTCATTGGGTGATTATAGCTGTAATCCATGTTGTACCCCTTGTGACTTTGGGTGTGTAAAACTTCCTCTGTGGAGTGGGATCCATGGCAACCCACTCGGGCCCGGCTTGTCTCTCAGGAGCTCAGAGCTCTCCTTGTCAATATAATAGTTCCTACTGCTAAGCACCGTTGTTCCTTAGAATTCAGTGTTTCATTTCGGGGCACACGAAGAAGGCATATGTGCCATGAGCAGGTCGGGAGGCCCTGTATCAAGAGGAATAAAGGATCGCTCAGCATCCTGCTTTGCAAACACTGGTACAAAGGGAGCCACCTTGCAATCCTGTTTTCCAGTTCATGTTTTGAAATCTCTGATTATAGAAAGGAATTCCATGACCCCTCTGACCCCTCTTAGAAAACAGCATGCTTTATTTACACACGAATTTGTTTTCAGTGGATTCCCGTGAGTGATGCAAAGTACTATTTTCTGAAAAGGCCTTTTCGGAAGGACTGGGGAGTTTACGGTCGCTGCAGGCTGGGCGGGATGTGCTTTGTTCCCGCATGATCCGCCCTGCGAAAGTGGTGCAATGCCTGTGAATGATCATTGTGCACTTGTGTGCAGAGCTGGATTTAGTACCGTCCAAAAAGGGCCCTTTAAAAACTTCAACCCATTGGCGTTTCCCCTGGTGGGTAGCAAAAGGAAATAGCAAACAAACTTGTTCACTCTAAGCTGTTAGAGAAAAAAGGGAGAACACGAGGACTGGGGTGTAGTTCTGTACAGTCAATCCCCAGCTCTGCCCCAGCCCCAAATATGACAGGGGTAGGTATTGTGTTGTGTTGCACTGTACTGTGTTCTGTGTATGCGTGTGCTCATATTTGTATGCCGCATTTAAGGAAATAAATTGAGGCCAAACCTGAAGATTCTACAAAGTTCTCTTCACCCCTTCTCCTGTCTTGGCTGATGAAAGTAGTGTTGCTTTTCGTATTTTGTATTTATACCTGTTTAATATTTTTCAAGTTTTCAGCAGTGAGCATGTTCGTGCACTAAGAAACACTGAGTGTGTTATGGTGCTGGGCTTGGTGATGGATGGATGTAATCCCAGGGCTTGGGAGGCTGAAGCAGGAGGATCGCTGTGAGTTCAAGGCCAGTGTGGGCTAAGTGCAAGACCAACCTGAGTTACGTAGTGAAACTGTGTGCCAAAAAACCAAAAAAGAAACAAGAAGCCTCCAGAAAACTAAAAACCTCCCGAAAACAAAAAGAAAAGACTGCTATGTTCCAGGCAGTTTCCTAGGCCCTGAGTACTAATGGTGAAACACCCAACGATTCAGTTCCTGTCTTCACTGAACTCCAGTGTTGGGATAAGAAAAAATGACACTGAAACAAAACAATAAACCAATGTGTGTGCCAGTCACCCTCCGCTGCTTACAACACGGCATATACATGCACTGAAAGATCACACCACCCCCACCATACGTATAATCATTATGTGAGAGTAAAATATTTTTAAAAAGAGATGTGTTCTCGTCTAGAAGATTTGAAAAATGTAATTATATGTTGAGCTTATTCAATACTTTAAAAAAATCAATTGAGCTAATAACATCATTGTTCTGCGTGAGGCTGTGAATGTGGTGAACTACACTGAGTTTTTACTGTTAACCTTCCCATGCAGACCAAGGATGCACTGTAGTCAATCATGAGGCATTGTGAAAACTCAGATCTTGTTGGTTAGTAAGCACATTATTTTGAAATTTACCTTCTTTAAGAGGAAAATGCCATTTTCCTTTCTTATCTGAGGTAAAATAGCAAAAGTACATCTAAGTCAGTGTATTGCCCTGAAGGACACACTGTCCTTAACTCCCCTGTGAATTCTTCCCCTTGCTTTACACACGATCTTCTCATCTCTCTTGACCCTGTCTGCAGCAGGTCTGGCAGTCCTCCTTCCTGAGTGTCGCCAAGGCCATCTCACTGTGAGCTGAGACTGATCTGCCAACAGTGACTCCGCACAAAGCTCACATTTGAACCAGGACAGGAGAGTGCAGAGTCCGCTGTACGCGAGTCTCTGGGAGGAGTCTGTCTGCTTCTGGGAACTGTGTCTAAGCAGCCCTGGATTGCTGGCTGGTAGCCTTGGCCAGAAGTCATTTGGTGTATGTGTATGTGAGGAATGCAGGAGTGAGCCATTAGCAGTTAACAGGATGAAAAACATTCTAGATCTGTTCTCTTCAGTGATTATTTCCAGGCTGAATCTGGGAGTTAGAACCGTATGTAGTTCTAGGAAGTCAGTGGTTTCCCTTGATGGCACGTGCTGTTCAGTGGACTGTGCTCTCCTCTGCTGGGCCAGGGGCTGTTTTGAGCAGAAAACACTGAAGTCTTTTCTTTTTTCTTTTCTTTTCTTTTCTTTTCTTTTCTTTTCTTTTCTTTTCTTTTCTTTTCAACACTGAAGTCTTCTTGGGAGGTCTTGCATGAGTTTCAGGAAAGCGCTGCCCTGTACAGGATGGACAGGGACAGAGGTCTCGCCCTCAGCAAGCCTGGAGCGCCTGTGTAAACGGGCTTTCTTTGCAATAATCCAGTGTGTTATTAGCTGCGGTCACCATACTATGCCATAGGTCTCATGAACTGACTCGTCTTCCTGACACTGTGCCCTCGGTCAGTGTCTGCATTCCTGCTCCGCCCTCTCCCATGCTGGCCTCTGAGGACCACCGTCCCCCTCTCTACTTCCCTGAGTTTGGCTGTTTTAGACCTCAGAGCTTGGGAGACTCTGCAGTGCGCGTCTGTCTGAGCCCTGCTTATTACACTGAGCGCCATGTCCTCCGGGTTCACTCATGTTGTCACAAAGGCCAGACTTTTCTCCTGTTTTAAAACCATATTGTTTATTTCAAGACTTCTGAAAGGATAGATTTTGTTTATTTCAAGACTTCTGAAAGGATAGATTTTAAGTGTTCTCATTCCAGAAAAAGACAGGTATGTGTGGGGATGAGTATATTAATTAGATTTGTATGATCATTACACAGTGTATGTTTCATACCTCTTAAATGTATACAATTATTTGGCCATTAAAATTAAAATTTTAATAAAAATGTTGTCTTTCTATATGTGTGTATATATGGTATGTGCATGTATTTTATTGGAAAAAATGCAAATGATTTTTTTCAGTTCCAGGAAAATGATAGTTCCTCTTAAGCTCCTTCAGTGAGCTGAGTGACGGAAATGGCTGTGGCGCCTTTCTGGTGCAGAAGCTTGATATTTCTCAGCAGCTGCTCATTGCACTGTTAAATATAATTTAGAGGAGGCCATTGTTTTGGACTGAGCTCCCACTATTCAATTTAAACACAGACCAGTTTTCCAAAAACAAACAGGCCAGTTTACAGCAACCAACAAAGGAGGCCTTTGCTCCCTTGATGCGTGATATTGAGCAGTTTTTATGCACCTGAAATGTCTAATTTGAGCAATGTCTAGAAAGCTCAATGTTAAGCGGTGTCTGGTTTTCGCATTTCCATGTGTCTGTTTATCCACACAACTACTTGTGGATGCTACAATTAGGTGAGTTCTGTGTAAGTCTCTGATGGCACAAAGGCAATGGTAAGCAGTGTCTCTCACCTCAGACATTCATTGTCTGGTTTAGGCCATGAAGAAACTACTTTCCTTTTTAAAAATGTACTATTAGCTCATAAATGACAGCCTTAAAGAACGTGCACAAATGTTCTTGAAGTCGGATACAAGGAATAAAGATAGGTAGAAAGGAGACCAGGGAACTCATTTGGGTGGGGGGTTGCCCCTCTTTACCTTAAAACTTGCGGTCGGTCCAGGCTCAGCTCTATCTGCAGGAATGTTAATCATTGAGGACAGCTGGCAAAACAAGCCAACTAAACTTGTCCTGGTTTGTCTCATCCCACTTTAAGATTGCAGGCACCAAGATAAGAATAACTAATGTAATTTTCAAGGTTTACAGGATCACTCAGTGGCCAGCTTTCACAGTGTGCAGTTCCAGGGGCCTGGAGGTCTCCAAAACTAGAGTCACTTGGGGTTCCAGGGAAAGCAGAGTCTTGCAGACCGCACCACTGTGAGCTCATTTCCTCCTGCCCCTCTTTAGAGAAAAGGCCATCATCTCATTGGAACCCAATTATTCCTCAAGCAACGAGGATTCCTCCAGAGCTACAGCACCCAAAACGGAGATGATGGTCCCAGGACCGGGCTGCCTGAGCAGCTCGTCCTCCAAAGCCGGCCTCCTGCCTCTGCGAGCTCCCGCCTGAAGCCTGCATCACTCTACCTGAAGTCTTTCTCCTCTTCTTCCTTGCTTCCTCACACTGTCTGATAAACCTGATGATACCTCACCCTGCCAGGCCCTGGAATTGTTTCTCCATGACATGAGTGAGAGGGCTGAGGTGAGGCTCCCCTCTCTTGGAGGGACTTCCCCAGAGTCATCCAGTGACATTGTCACTTGGATAGGAAATAAGCGGTTTCCATGGGAAGGAGACATCTGGAGAGTAGGAAGGAGGAAGAAGGAAATCATGCTCATGGATTTTGCAGATAATGTTTGTTTCAAGAAATAGAGACTTCAGACACGATATACTGT
>PVLD010029270.1:0-18280 GCA_004027595.1 Dinomys branickii | reverse complement strand
TATTTCCCTGTAGCCTGGTGCTCTTCTGGGCTCCCCTTGACTGGTTGCCGCCCTTAGTCCTCAAACACTGACAGCAATCTTACCGCAGGGGCCACGAGGACCAAGACACTAGGTCTGCCACCCACCACCCCTTTCCGGCATCCGGAGACCTCATTAGAAGCGCAAGAGGACAAACGCCCTGTCCCAGGTCCAGGTAGCTGCAAACCCCTCTCCTACACGCGCCTGGTCTCTGTACCCCGAAATGTGTCAGTGCTTTAAACCCGCACCAACCCATCCTTCTGCACTCAGGATAACTCCGCCCTCTCTACTTCTGGAGGATTGCCTTTCCCTTTCTTTGGGATCGCCTCCCTCCTAGGAATTAGGCATAACTGAGTTCCAAGGAATGATAAACTTTCCGAGACTCAAAGAACGTTTAAAGTTTAGGTCCCGAGATTACACTGCTGCTCAATATTAAAGCGGCCCAGAGCAAACTTGCCGAGGAGCCTAATAAAAATTGATCCTCTCTGCTCTGCGGCAGTTGGGAAATAGGCTGGCTGAGCCGGGTAATAGTGGAAGAAGGCTCCCTCCGAAATGACAGATGAAGTCATAAACAAGTTTGATCTTGGAATCAAGCTTCGATAAATATTAAACACAGTCTGCTCCCCCCCTTCTCGCGAGTGGATTATGATATATGGCGCGTCCAAACTTTAAAATAAGGAAATACCAGAGAAAATGATCTCAATAAATTTTCTAAGTATAAACGTTGATTATGTTTCGATTTTCATTCAAGGGCCTCTGCTGTTCCTTCTTTGGTGCAAATGACATCTTGCAATAGGCTTTTGGGGAAAAGGGCTCCCTATTTGAAAACGAGAGCCCCAGAGGTGTACAATTTATGTAATCTGCGGCTGGAAAATGAATTGTGTAATTTATTGGAAAACAGAAAGTCATGAAGATTGGATCAGCATAGGCGAGTCCCGACACCCCCCCTCCCACATCCATCAAGTTCCAATTAACAGCCTAACCAGAGAGCTTTAATGGGTTTCCAATCTAGTGGTCTGATAGACTCATCAATTCCTCTGGGAGAAATTAAGAAAATCGACCGCCCCTTGGCGACGCAGTGTCATTCCTTTCTGCAACTATATGTCAAATTAAAAACACAATTAAAATTTAAACTGTTTCAATCAAAGGGTGCCCTGCAACCTATGTTTCACTTAATAGAACTTTGATGAAAATCTGATGCGTGCACTCCATCACCAAGGGGGGCCAGGGCAGCGAAGGCACTCAGGAGAGATGAGGATTCTTTACATTTCTTTAAGACACCACCGCTGGGGTGAGGCACACCAGGTGACTCTACCTCACTGCTTCTGCCTCAGTGATGGGTGCGTGTCGCTCTCCTCTGCACTTCCACGCACACTGCACTCTCAAGCCACACCTCTTCCCGGCTCTTTTCCTGATCCTTTTCCTCTCCATTAGCTGAAACTCCAAGGGATCCCTTTGGAACCCCCAGCAACTGGGACTTTGGGCAGTTTCGCCCTGAGAAAAACTACCTGGAGTGCCAGGCAAGGAAAAGGCCTGGAGGAATACAATCAACAGGGACTCCTGGAAACTTTCCAAGGAGATACTCTGCAGATTCCTGCTATTCCTCAGCTCCAGATCCAAAAATGGGCCAGTGCTCCATACCCTTTGGCACCCTGGAGGTGGAAGGGTAGAGAGGAGCCCTAGTTGAATACACAGCCCCCAGTGAGAGCTATAGCTGTGCTGTGGTCCCATCCGATTCCCCCCTTCGCTTGTCACCCCCCACCTCCATCCCCTTTTCAGGGTACTTCTGCAGAAGGGCAGCCTAAATCTCAATCCAAGATCCCCAGAGGAGGCGCCAGACAGGACTGGTGTATACCAGTGTACATCCAGCCTAGTCATCTGTTCAATCTCTTCCAATCCAGATCCCAACTGTTTGCAGGTCAAAAGGTCAATGCCATCTGCCCTACACACTGAGATGTGCACACTTGCACACACAAGCATGCATGTTTCCAGATGCATGCACCCAAACACAATGCATCCCTTAAAGCTTGCAGTCAGGAGGGGCTTGCACAAGGCAGCAAGTGGGCAAGAAGCTGAGAGGAGGAGCATCAAGACCACTCATGTTTCGGGGAAACCAATTTTCTGGGTCTTCCTGGCTGTGTGGGTAGTTTTTCTAGGACTCAATAGTTCTTGCTCTTTGACTCCTTTATGTTAGGGCCAGTAGAGGGGGCTTTTCCTAGCTACTTTGTGGATTCTGTGGAGTCACACTAAGGGGAGGAGGTGCTGGGCTGGGTCACTGGGCCATGGGATTCTGAAAGCCTGGAGAGTAGGACAAAATGAAGTCTTAGAAAGGGCCATAGCTTTGCCCAGCAAGGGCTCAGGCCCCACAGGCCTCACCAGGGGAGTTCGGGTGTCCCATACAAACAGAGGGGTGAAAGCAGCAGTGAGTGGTCCTTGGCAAGGAGGACCAACATCCCTAGGCCTCACCAAAGTGCTTGAAGGCCCCAGACTGAAGTCCTAGGGGGCCCATAGCTCCCACCCACACCCCCATCTCTTTTACCCAGCACATAGCTGCAGAAAAGAAAGCAAATCACACTGACCTTTTTGCCTTCTCTTTCTCCCAATCCCACTTCCAGACTCAGGCAAGGAGAGGTGAGTGCTCTGTGGTTCTCTGGTGTGGCCTCTAGCTCTGGCCTACAGGAATCTGCCAAGGGGGTGTCCCCACTCAGAATGAGTGCCACTGGCAAGGGGGTAGTTTATATCTGTCTTGCTGTTGTTTGATATATACATACCCACTCTATTTACTACCAAATAAAAGAAATACATCTGTGTTGCCAACAGAAACAGTTCAAGCACTGGCTCCTTGGTCTCCCAGGGCCTGGAGGCACTCTGAGGTGCTCAAAAACACTCAAGAGTAGCAGAGCCTGACACCGTGAGAACACCATGGAGTGAGGTCTTAGCTCTCAGGAGTGTGAGAGCCGGAGGTGGGTGGGAATTAGCTCCGCTGGTTTAACCAAATGACTTGTGAGAAGCCAGTGGAAGCAACTTTGTCCCGAGATTTTAAGGCTTGTGCTGCAGTGTGGGAGGCCACCGGGCTCTCTGCCCATCAATTTTCAGGATTCTGCTCAACCTGCCTTCAACTGGGGCCATTGGAGAAAACCAGTTGTTCAGGAGCAGACTGTGTGACTACATCTGTGCTTTAGCCATCTCAGTGATGCTAAATTCTTATGTGGGTGTCAGTGCTAGAATCCCACTGGTGTCTGTCGTGCGTGCATGCATGTGCTGAATGTTTGTCAAGCATGAACATATCCTGTTGTTTACATATGGACCCTGTAGAAAGGACTTAGAAGTATAGCTTAAATCATTTGCACTGATGAAGATTAACTGGGGTACAGATCTGGAAGGATCTGAAGGTAGGTAGGAAGAGAGTTCTACAATCTAAAGGAAGAATAAAAGAACAAAATGGGAGTGTCCACATAGTGTCCCCAAAAAAGGTTGCTCTGGCTTCCCTTGTGGAATGTTCATGGGCCAGGGATGTAACTCAGCAGCACAGCACCTGCTTGGAATGTTCAAGGGAAATTTCAGGAAGCCCCTTTTCTGTGAGTGGTTCCAGCAGACCTTTGCAGAGGCTGGCTAGCTGGGGCAATAAAGTGATACCAGCCAGCTCTCCAAATACAACAGTCCCATCCAGTGGTTTGTTGGTCTCTCCTGACAGAAAAACCTGTAGTGTAGCCTAGGATGCTTCCTGCTCAGAGATGCTTTTGTATTACTCATCCCTGCACCCTGCTCCCCTCTTGCAGTGAGAGAAATATAAGGACCCAGATCAGTGAGAAGGAAGTGGAGGTTTCCTACCTGGGAAGGTTCTTAGGCTCACATAGCCTCTCCCCAGTCTGTATCACCTTCTCCCCTAGGGTGGCATCTTGGCTCTGGGTAAAGACAAGTGGGCCAGGGGAGGGAAGCTCCCCAGTAGGAGGGAAAGAAAGGCAGAATGAAGCAGGGCAAGCTGTAGTTGTGGAGAACCAGTTATTTCTTGACTTTGTAAAGACCGGGTCAGTCAAGAACCGTTTTCTAGAATCCAAACAAATAAAGAAGTGTTTTCTTGGCATTTGATAACATCGTGTTCTGGCTGTAAAATCTATGGACGTGTTTGCTATTGCAACATTATTTTTAATGAGCTGTTACTGGTCTGTCCCACAGTTAGTATTGCCAACAATAAAAGGCATCACTGTGTTTGCAGGTAACACAAGGAGCAACATATTTTGACCCTGAATTTCTGTTTATTTTTCGTTTACGACACATGCCCTCATTTTTATCCCAAACCAGAGGGAAATAAAGGGAGGTCTGTCTTCACTGGAACCCAGGCTAAAAGTTTGCCGTGAATAAGCATGCTGGTTTATTTGGGGGCGGATTTCCATCAACAGAAAATGATACTCGACGTTTCAGCCAGAGTTGAATCAATAGTGTCGACTGAATTTGAGGAGACCAGCGACGCACCAAGAGAAGGGAGCACTGAAAGGCGCTCTCCAGCGGTCGCTTCTGGCGGCTTGCGTTCCCTCCAGAAGCTTCCAGCCTTTGCCTTCCTTGTCTCCCCCTTTCGGCTCCCAAGCTTCAAAGTGCACTGCAAGAGTGGTGCATGCACATCCCCCAGCTTGAAGGCTGGCAGCATGCTGGGTTGGCCCACGGAACTTGTGCACCTGCTTCTGAGCGCAGACCAGCTCTTCCAGATCACAGCAAGCCTTGCCTCTCAGGCTGCACGCCAAGACTGTGGCTGGGCGCCTGAGAGCGTGTGGGAGCGATGAACATCCCGCTTCCAGGCATCGGCTTAGATGTGGGGACCCAGAAAGGCTGCCCTCAAGGTATTGGGCATCAGTGGACAGAGATATCCTAGCTGGAAAGGGACATAGTCCTCTCCATTGCCACAGATGCCGCCAGGTGGTTTCTGTTCTCTAGCACCTAACACATGTGGACAGTACGCAGGCTTGAGTAGCCCCTGCAGTAGCAATTCCCTCAAGTACCGCTAAAGCCTCCCCATCCTAAAAATAGTAGTCCCCATCGGGAGAGCTAGGCAGCTTTCCCCGAGTCTGCCCTTTCCAGGCCAGGCCTTTCCCAGCTGGTCTTGATGATCAGTCTGCTGCTGCAGCTAAACTCAACTTACCCACTTTTTTTCTCTAACACCTCTAGGGGCAACTGGAATGGCCACGCTCTCAGCTAGGTGTCTTAATGACGCCCGGTCCAGAAACTCCTGCTCTTGAAGGAACTATGTCTTAGGAAAATAACTCAAGGCTGCAGCCCTACGCTCAGAAATAACAGATGTCTCTAAAGTGGCTGTTGCTTCACTCAGTCTTCGAAAACTAGGTACAACTAGGTCATTACTTCTGCCTCTTAGTCTTCCCTGCTCCTAGGGTGTTTCAAACCTTGGAAGATACAAAGGAGAGAGCGGCCCTCCATACAAACAAAGCTGCCTCTGTCTCTGCTGCCTGCTGAATTATAGGGGTGTGCATCCAGGTTGGACTCAAGCAGCCAGAGAGCAAGACCGAAAAGAGTTTTTCGGAGACACCTGCTCTGGGAAAAATTATCCAAAGTTACACACTCTGGCAACAGGGAAAGCTTCATTTTTCTTTTCTTTTTAATTAATTAAATTTCACGACAACATTAACAATATTTTGTGAAGTTTTTTTTTCTCTTTTTCTTAAAAAGGGACTGATCCTGGCAGAGGAAAGAGAGATGTGGGGAAACAAACTACTGCAGACCAACAGGTGTAGCAGACAGAAAGAAAAAAGATTGCATGGCAGAGCAGAAAGCCCCGCAGACTTGAGGGTGAATTTTACAAGAAATCTGTACATTTATCAAATAAATTAAAATTCTCCTAAATTGATTGTCCTTCACTTAAAGCGCTCCAGTATGCCTAACTCCTTTGAGCATTGCTACCTATCCTTGTTTTCTTCCTTCCCCCTTTTCTTCTGTTTACTTTTTCTCTTTCTACACAAATGACTGTGATTTCACTGCCAAAGTCTACTTCCCTCCTGGAGGAAGGAGCAGGACTCTCAGGAAATTTTGTACAATATTGCACAGGTTTAAAAAAAAAAGATACTGCAGAATAAAAATGTAGGGGAAGGATAAAATATATCAGTTTTTTCAAAATATTGAAACCATTCTCCTAAAAACAGGAAACAAAGTAGTAATAGTAACATTAATAATTTACTGATAAGTGAAATTCCCCAAATAAATGCTACTAATAAATAAGACCACTCAAACCCGACAGATGTGGAATTGTTTCCATTTTCAAAGTCCTGATTTTTGGCTGTTTTAACTTTTCCCTTTAAACAATTAGAGAATTCTTAAATCACAAAGTGAGACCGATGCAGAGGTTAATTGCCAGACCTTTCTAGGAGAGAAAAGAGGCCAGAAACGGGGTTCCTAGGAGAGGTTGCTCAGATTCTGAAAACCGGAGAGGTAATTGGTTAGGGGCGAGGAGGAAGAACCACACCCCGACATCCAGAAATAGTACTACCCTATGACTTCTTTCCCTCTGGATTCTATAGAAAGTGAATTAACTAAAGGGATATGGGTTTTGCGCACTCTTTCCTTCTACAAAAAGAAAATCAAAAGTCACAGCGCAATGCAAATTTAGGGATAGGGCTGCACATTTCACAAAAGCTTTCAGCCAAAATATTTGACCTGGAAATGTTATCATTTTTCTGCTGTCTCTTAATTAGTAACCAAAATCAGAAATAAAAGAAGCGCCTCAAATCCATTAGGGATGAATTGCACGAAAATGCATTGCAAATACTTACAAAATGCTACCGATTGGGGAGGGGGCCAGGCAGTGCGCGAAGCCCCGGTTCCCAAGGCCGCTGGACGTTTCCACACCCTCCGCCCGGCCCAGTCTCCTCCGGGATCCGGGAAGGTGCCCGGGCACTCCCTCCACCTCCCCTCTCGGGCCTCAGACCGGCCGTAGCAGGGGCACGGATGAGACCACAGGGTGCGAGTAGTAGACGGGGTGCGGGAAGGTGAGCAGCGGCTGGCTGACCGGCACCGGGGCCCCTGCAGCCGCGGCCGCAGCACCCTCGGCCGCCGAGTTCTCATGGTAGAGGATGGGGACGCGCACGATGCGCTGCGCCGCGGCGTGGCTCAGGTTGGCCGCCTCCAGCTCTGCGGCCAGCTGCCGCTTCCACTTGTTGCGGCGATTCTGGAACCAGATCTTGACCTGCGTCTCAGTGAGGTGCAGCGAGGCAGCCAGGCCGGCGCGCTCCGAGCTGCTCAGGTAGCGCTTCATGTCGAAGGTGGACTCGAGCTGGAAGACCTGGCTGCGCGAGAAGACGGTGCGCGTCTTCTTCTTGCGACACGCGGGCTTCTTCTCAGGACTCTCGGCACCCTTCTTCCAGTCCTCGTAGCCCGGCGTCGCAGACACCGCCCCTACACTCGCCCCGGCCGCACCCGGCGCCGCCTCGCCCTCCTTCTTGCCTTCCTCCGAGTCACTCTCCTCCAGAATGATCTCGTCCGGGCTCTTGGAGTCCAGCTCCTTGTGATCGGGGTCCGCCTTGAGCAGGGGATCCGGGGAGTCGCGGTCAGTGCCTGAGGCGGGGGAGGAGTCTCGCAGGAGGGCCTTCTCCGAGGCTGGGGAGACACAGACAGACGGACGCACACACACGCACACAGACACAGCTTTGAGCGAGGCCCCAAGCTGGAGGGAGCGCGCTCAACCCGCCTCGGCCTCCAGGTCTAGGGCTCTGAGGCCCACCACTCTCGCGGGCCTCTTGCCCGACTAGTCTGGGGTAGGGACGCCAAATTCTGGGGTCCCCTCCTCCCGAGGACATTCGAAGAGATGCTAACAGCACGGCTGCTCCTTCCCATCCCCGAGCTCCCCCGCCAAGGGCCCACAGAAAGACTCGCCAGCCGCCTGGGTCCGCCTGAGTCAGCCCCTTCTTCCGGGCAGCGTTCCCGGCCTTGGCTGTCGGAAGCCACCCCCTTTATGCCCGGGGCCACTTTTCCCGGGAAGCGCCCGCGCCCTGGACTCCAACTCCGCCTCTTTTCTCACCAAGTGGGATTGGGTTCCCGGACAGCGCAAGCGAGCGCGGGGCAGGAGATGCAGGGCAGGGGCCGGAGGAAGTTAGCCAAGCCTCGGGTTTGCGGGAGTGGGGACCCCGGATCTGCGGTGGAAACAGCTCCGGGAGGGGACGGGACGGGCGCGCGGGGAAGAGAAGGAAAGTTCACAGAGAGGTCGGTACCTTCAGGTCGCGGGAGGTGGCCGCCGGCGGGGGTCAGGGTGTAGGGGTACCACCAGGCCGGGGAGCGTTCCAGGTAGTGCGCAGGCAGGGCAAACCTCTGCGTTGGGATCTCAAAGCGGGGGAAAGCCAGGTCGCCCACCTGCGAGAGCGCGAAGCCCGCGGCGCCCTCCAGGGCCCCCTTGGCCGCGGCGGCAGCGGCGGCGGCTGCGGCGGCTGCCGAGGCCGGCGCGAAGAGAGTCCGAGGGGGCGGCTGAGGCTTTGGGGGCGGCCGGTGGTGGTCTCCGTTGAGCAGGTTCTTGATGGAGAATGGGGACTCCTTGGGCGCAGGAGGCAGGGGCGGCGGCGGCGGCGGCGGCGGGGGCTGAGCGCTGGCAGCGCCCGAAGCTTCCGGCCCGGGCTCCGGCATGGTCCCCTCTCCTCCGGGTCCCGGGAGGGAGCGAACGGGACAGGCGGGCGGCCGGGGGAGCAGGCGGACGGCCGGAAATCAGAACATAAACGGGACTCAACTATGGGGCGCGAAGTCGGGGGCCGCCCCGGGCGCAAACCGAGCCGCGGGAGGGCGGGGTGAGGACCGGGCCGGGGCGGGTGCGCATGGGGGAGGGGTCCCCGGGGGCGGGGAGCGACCTGGACGCGGCTCGGAGGGAGCGAGGCGGCTCGGCGGCGGCTGCGCTCCCGGGAAGGAGGCAGCAAGAACAGTCCCCGGCTTGGGGCTGCGTCAATCCGGCGCCGGATGCTAATGATGAAATCAAAATGTCATCCAAGTTAAATGCGGAGAGTATACGGCGATTGGGCGCGTACAATGGCAAATGGGATTAGACAGACGAAGGCGCAGCCGAGCTGCGGCCCGGCAACCGCCTCCGCCGCCACCCCCTCCGCACTTTCCCGAGGATTTTGGCGCTTTGGCTTCAGGCTATAAGAGCCCGCCTGTTATTGGCTTTATATAGTCCAATTAGGCAGCAAATGAGGACAAACCTATTAGCACAAAAGGATATTGGCTCTCGCTAAAGAGGCACTCGGAGCGCTCCTTCGAGCGCTGGAGACGAGGGAGGCACTCGGAGCCCGCGGCGCCCCCGGCCGGCCGGAGCGCACTGACAGCCGCGAGCCCGGAGCCCAGCCTCCCTCTGCCCCCTGCGGCTCAGGGACCCGCTTCCCGCCGCCAACCCCGCGGGAGGAGGGAGGGGCGGACTAGGCCCGCCCGGGTCACTTTGGGGTTATCCGCGCCTGCAGCTGCCTTTCCCCTCCCCCAGGGGCTTGGCCGGGGCCCGCTGCTCGCACGAGGCTGGAGAGCCACGCAGTGACGGCCCAGGAGGGAGGATGCGACCTCGGCCCGTGACAAGCTTAGCACTTCACTACCCTTTGGGGTCCGGTGGCCTCAGCATTTCTCCTAAAACCTGCTATGAAGGGCGCGGCCACGAAGAGAGAGATTTGGGTTCCCGGTCCACCGTCCAAAAGGAATCGGGTAGTGAGTCCCTACACTGTCCGCGGGCTCAGGAGTCCGCGCAGCCTTGGCCTTTGGCCCTGGTAAACCGAAGAGGGAGGCTTCCTGGGGAGTAAGAGTGAGTGGGCGTCTCTGCGCACCCCCGTGAGCGCACAGGAAGGGCAGAAGCCCTCCTGTCGCTCGGTGAGGCCGCTGAGGTGGCCGCGTCCTCGCACGGTGGCTGCTCTCGGATGGGCTCTCCTCTCCTTTGGATGCTGGTGCCCAAGCCTCGAGGATCAACTCCAACCTGCGATCCCGAAGACAGCACTTGCTTCTAAGAAGTCTCTCTGGCTGGAGTGTGGTGCTGCCTAACGCTTTAAAGGGGGGGGGGTGAACCAAAAGGAGTACTTTCCTCAGTCGCATGGCGGTGGGAGGGACGTTTGCAGCACGTCCCAAGGGCTTCTGAGTCCCCGGAGAGTCACACCGGGCCCCTGAGGAGCAGCTAGGTGGAAGCCCACTCGATTACATAGTCTTAAAAAACAGCTCCTGGGTCCCACGAGAAGTCCGAGAAACAGGCGTTTTTAGACTCTCGATTTAAGCGTCAAATAAATGAGAATTATTTGCAGGGGGGGGAGGTCCTTTCCCGAGATAGGGCCCTGGCCAGAGAAAGGCGGCAAACTGCCCTCACTCCCCCGCGCCCCAGGTGAAGCTTCGCCTACACCTGAGGTCTTCCTGGGGTCCCTTCGTTCTCCCCGTCGCTTTCCTTGTGCTTAGGCAGAGCCTTGACTTATTCCAAGCTGCTCTGCATTGGCAGGCGCGGTCGTTTTGGGCTCCCAAGTGAACAGTTGATGTGTTTTATTTTTCAGTCCTAGAGTGTCAGAACCTCTCCCACAAAACCTCGACTGTCGATTTAATGTTTCTGCAAACATTCACCTGCAGTAGAGAATCCTACTTTTGCTCTGGCAACCGGGAAGCCTCGTAAGTGGCGCTTCCATAAACATTATTATTATTCCTTTGAGTTCTGACAGGGTTTTATGGAATGTAAACCATCCAAAATCCTAGTGCGAACCAATCACAGCCCTGAAATTCAAGCAGGGTGGTTCTCACAATGGACGTCTATAGGTGGAGACAGGTGCATTGGAGAGGGGACAGGGCCAAAGTCACCCAGACGGTGCTGCACTCCCTTGTTTGCCTAACCGCAGAGATCGCGCGATGCACGAAGCTCTATGCGAGTTCCGGGCACACTGCCTGCACACCGCACACCAGGTGGCGAAGGAGCGTCCAGGAGAGGCCCCTGCGGGCATGCTGTGAGAGTTCTGCTGTCAGACGCTCACGCAGACTTGCTAAAGTTCGGACACACCGAAGCGGCCTTTAAACTGAAATGGAAAGGCTGAGAATTTAGCTTAATGCTAGAGCGCTTGACAAGTAAGTGCAAACCCTGGACTCTATCCCTAGCACCGGAAAACAAAAACAAAAAACAACTCCCCACCCACCCATCTCCAGAAAAACTACACAGCTGAGGTTCCTGAAAAGGGTATGGGTTCTGTCTGGGTCGGTGGGCTCTTGGCTGACCCCAACTCCAGAATTAGACCCAGATAGGGAAGGGGCCTTCCTTGGCAAAAGAAAGGTACAGGACAGCCGTCCCTGGCCCTTGCCAAGCGACTTCCCGACCCTCACTTTTCCTTTGTCCCCTCAACAGTGGCTCTTCGGAAGTGGCGCGTAGGTGCGTTGGTGAGTGTTAAGTGTGTGCGCGCGCGCATTTTGACCAGGGAAAGGACTTCTTTGGTATCAGTATTCTCAGCTCAGCCTCTGAGTTTGGGATGTTGGGCTTGGATAGCATCGTTTGTACAGCAGCTCTTTTCTTTCGCTTCCAGAAAGCTCGGGTATTGAGCCAGATCTGAGCTTGAACGCAGAGGTTCACTCGCCCTCTGGCGAGGGATGCGGCTTCTGCTCGGCTGTGCCCTGGACTCCATCCAAAGTCCGGCAAACGGCGCCCTCTATGGGACATCCTCCAAACCTCCAGGCATGGCTGGAAAATACACAATATTGGAGGTAGGGCTTAGAGTGTTTAAAGGCCATTAGGCCTTCTCCTTCTGTGCTGAGGTTAGGAAACGATTCCCCTCCCCAGTTTTTTTCTGCTCTAGATTTTGGAAGCAGAAGGTGAAAGTCTGCACATTTCTGTTGATCGTTATCCGGCCACCACAAGTGGTCCCTGCTCCCCCATCCCACCGCAATTTTATTTTACTTCTTTTTTTTTTTTTTTTGCGGTACCAGGGATCAAACTCAGGATCTTGCGCTTGCCAGGCAGGCACTTATGCCACCCCAATTTTAGAGTCCATTCTATGCTTCCCTTGCAGCAGTCCCTTTAGGTGCTAATCTTGACTGCAGGCCAAGTGTGAGCTCTAAAAATGACCCAGCGTGAGGGAGGGGAGCTGGCTGCCTTATTTGTCTTTCCAGGGCTCGCGCACAGTTGGACCACCAGTTGGTGTCCAGTAACCACTTGCGCTAGTGCCTGAGTGAGAGGGGAGGGTGGGTGAGTGAATTCCCAGTCCCACTGCAGAGGATTGACCCACTTGATCTGGGCCTTCAGATAGCCTGACGATACATAAAAGTCGTTTTTAAAATGTTTAATGAAAATCTGAGGTCTTTTGGTGATATGTTTTACAAAACCTGAAGAAAACCCAAGAATAGGATACTGGAGGGTACTGCACGGGCTGATCCAAGGCAGAAGGGCTGTACAAAGCGGGGTCTCAACACCACACCCCCTTGGGAGGAGGAACCAAGAGGACAAGGTGCCTGCAGAACAATAGTGATTAACACTTCACTTTACACAAAGGAGGCTTGGGGAAGAGTCCTCCATCCCCAAGCCCACCACATATAAAACACACATGTGCATGTGTATTAATGCAGTCAGTCAGTAGGGAATTCTCTGAGGTGAGCATTTCCTATTCTTAACTATTGTGCCTGAAGGAGGCTGCTGCCCTTTGAACTTAGCACTGGGTTGGTCTTGAAACAGCTTACTGGGACAGCCCTTAGTGGTGGTGGTCATGGTTTGTGCGGGAGGCAGGGGACTATTTAGGCTTTTAACTAAACCTTCACAGACCAAGATCAGAGGCCTTAACAACTAACATAGCCACAGTTTGCCCTGGTCCTGATAATCTACCATCTCATTCTCCTGACCTGCAGGTCCCTGATCTATAGGCAGCATGGGCTTAAGCCTGGAACTGTGATCCTGGGGAAACTGGGCCCTAGACTACATGTATTCTTTCTGTTTACTGAAAAGCTCTTACCTATCTTTTCTGACACCACCAGGAACCCTGCTGTAGACCCCCCTGGCCAGTGAATATAACCCTGAGAAGATATACAACCCTTGGAAATGGGCCACAGTCATGTTGTCCACAATCACATATATGTCACAGTGTCCTCAGAGTGACTGAATGGTTAACCTTTCCCTGAGAGCAAGGGTAATAACTATGCAAAGGTAGTTTCTTCTCATGGTCATTGAGTCATTATGTTCAGGAGCTATGCCCTGGGGAGGTATGCAATAGTATTATTCCCACAGATGAGGAAACTGAGGCACGAGAGAGTATAACAAAGGAGAGGGCTGGGGATATAGCTCAGTGGAATAAGCGCTTGCCTAGCAAGCGCAGGGTCCTGAGTTCGATCCCCAGTACCGGAAAAAAAAAAAAAGGAGAGCTGGAGCAAGTATTGAAGCACATTTGACTTCATAGTGTGGTTGAAAAAGGGCAATACAAGCATACAGCAAGTGCTACATAAGTGCTGGCAAAGATTACTTTTAATCTGCGTTCACTCTTCAAGATGAATCCACAGGCCAAATATCTGTTTGGGGAGGGGTTCCTCGAGAAAGCTAACATGGTCCTATGAGGACTTCTTACTCTGAAATCATGAAGTGAGCTAGTTTTCCAACATCTGCTTTCTCTTCTCTTCTTTAAAAGTCTTCTCTCTAAATCAGGAATCTTCCACATATAATTATTCCCAGGTTGTTTTCTGTCTTCTGAGTTCTCATTAAGGGAAAAAAGCTTAGATTTTTGCTCCACTGAATCTTGCTGTCTCAAAGTGTCTGGGTGTTTTGTGGGCTCTTGCTGATTATTTGCAGAGGCCTGTGACCAGACCATGTATTCTAGCCTCATCTGAAAAACAGTAGGATGCCTCAGAATGAAATTATAAACAAAGTTGGATGTGCTTTATATTTGGGAAGAGTCCTCCCTTAGAAAAGGCTGTACAAGGTGACTGATACCATCCTTGGAACTCATCCTCTTCCCAGGTCTCTCCCTCTGAGAACTGCTGGGCTCACCATACTTCAACTGGGAGGAAAGCTGAGCATGGTGGGTGGCAAATGCTTGTAATTCCAGCACTCTGGGAGACTGAGGCAGGAGGATCCTTGCAAGTTTGAGGCCAGCTGTTATGCTTGATACATTGTATCAACTAGGGGAGTCTGGAGGTTTGGCTGAGTGACTCAGCAGGAAGCCAGGGTGCTTACTTTGTGTACAGCCTGAGCCTGTGGAAGAGGAGGGGGTGGAGATTCTTTGGGAGCCACACATCCCCTGGGTGGGGATAGGCAGTTTGCAATGTAAGGGAAGGAAAGAGGCTGTTTGCCCCCATTCCTCCCTTTTGTTCTTGTTTTTGCTGTGATCTGCTGCCATGAACGTTTGCCCTCTGCCATGTGCCACTCTGCCTCTGAGCCAGCCAAGTATGGACTGAATCTCCACAAACTGTAAGCTAAATAAACTTTTCCTTCCTTCCTTCTGGGCATTGGGTATTTTGTCTCAGCAACAAGAAAAAAGTAACTAAGACACCAGCCTGGGCTACAAAGTGAGCTGAAGACCAGCCTGAACTGTATAGCCAGACCCTGTCTCAAAAAGACAAAAAATATATTTTGGGGGCTGGAGATGTAGCTCCTGCCTTGCAAGCAACATTATGAGTTTGATTCGCAGTACCATTAAAAGAAAAAAAAACTTAGAAGAGGCTGCCACCTCCCCCTACAAACTGTACAAGGATTCTACTGTGGACACAGATAGTGTTCTTTGGTTTTTGTCAGGCTGAGATTTCTAAAACAAAGCTGGCTAAATACCAAGAACACAACAACAATGTACTCAAGAATATTCATTGAATACCTAGTATGTACCAGACACTCTTCCAGGAACTCCACATGCCTCAGGAAACATAGGATCCTTGCCTTTGGGGAGCTTAAACTCTAGTAGAGGGTTGATAAGTGTTGTAGGAAATTTTTAAAGAGAATAAGAATGCTGTGGTGGGAGGATATTGTAGCATTAAACCAGAGGTTCAAGTGAAGCTAACATTAATAAAGAAAAGTTTAAGTAGAGACTCAGATTAGGCAGAGGTCAGGGCAAATATTCTAAGCAAAACAGAGAGTTCAACCCAAGGCTGAGGCAGGAACTCCAGTGATCACCTCGAGTAAGAGAAATATGGAAGTGGCCTCCATGGGACCGTGGAGGCCCCATAGGGGGTTTGTCTATACACTAAGTGAAATGGAGGAACCCTGTGCAGTATTTTATTTTTTTGGACTGGGGATTGAACTCAGGACCTTGCACTTGCCAGGCAGGCACTTATTCCACTGAGCTATATCCCCAGCCCCTATAGTTTTAAAAGATGATTGTCAACCTAACCTAATGACATAGAAAGACAAGCACTCCAAATAAAGAGTTGATTCAGGAATAGCAGGGCATTGAGATCTGCGATGGCTATGGTGGGTGGTAGGTATAGCCAAAGGGTAGGTGGCTAATAAACTTCTAAAGACAAAAAGAAGTGCACATGAGCCATTTCAAAACATATATTCATAAAAGAGACTTGTTGCTCATTGCTGGGGGTGGCTTCTGAGTATGTGTCCTTGTGCCCCATGGCTTGCGTGGAATACTGTGTTTTTGAGGAGCTCCTGGTCTAGCCACTGTTAAGGCACATATGCATGAATTTCTTGAAGTAATTCCTGTTACCTGCAAAAGTGCATGGGGGTTCCTTCTTCATTACTGCCTGGCCCAATTTTGTTATGGTTTGACAGAAATGACTACACACTGATGACATCCACATAACCAACTCTTTTTCTTTTACTGTTTTTGCTATCTAATAGAACTGACATACTTTGAGGATTTTGTTCAATTTGCTTGAACAAATGCATTTACCTGAGCATCCCCCAAACTCCTTGGATTTCTTTCTGTCCCTTCACAATCAGTTCCCTCAAACCCTATCCCAATAGACCACTGGTTTGATTTTTTCATTAAAGATTAGTTTCTCTGATTTTTCTACCTCACATAAATAACACACCAATATATAGTTTTCCTGAGTCTGGCCTCTTTAGCCCAAATTGTCTTTGCAATTAATCTGTGCTATTGTGTGTAGAACAGCAGAGTTTTAGTAGAGGATCCATATTTCTGGCTCATATTTAAAAGTCAAGTTTTTATTTATCAAGTTCCAACAAGATTCTAATTCTAAAAAATTCCACATCCTATGAATGAATGAGGAAAACGTGGTCTATCTATACAATGATATAGTACTGAATAATAAAAAGGATTGAAGTACTAATACATGCTATAACATGAATGAACTTTTGAAAAAATTATGGGAAGTGAAAGAAGCAAGGCATAAAGACCCACATATGTTGTGATTTCATTTACATGATATGTTCAGAATAGGCAACATCGTAGAGACAGAAAGGAGACAAGAGCCTATGGCAATACCACCCCAAATTCCCAATCTTGTCTGAGCTCAGAAGCTAAGTAGGATTTGGCCTGGTTAATACTTGGACAGTAGAAAGGAGATAAGGGATAAGCAGAGATAAGGGATAAGCCGTTGGCCGATGCTGGAGCAAAGGGAATAAGGAGCAACATCAGTGGTGATGGGGTTTCTTGTTAAGAGATGATTAAGATATTCTAAAACTGGTTGTGGTGATAGTTGCCCAACTTTGTGCTAAAACCTGTTGAATTTTGCACTTTGAATGGGTAGATTGTACAATACATGACTACTGTCTCAATAAAGAAGTCATTTAAAAATCCACCCTTGAGCCACTTATGTGCTGGTGTAGCTTTTTCGATGCCTTGAATCCTTCCCCAGTCAACACTTCAGATGAGAATACAAATCTTGGGCTAACACCTTGATTGTAGCCCTGTAAGAGGCTCTGACACAGAGCACCCAGTGAAACCATGCCCAGGTTCCTAACTGCAGAGACTGTAAGATAAGTGTGTGCTCTCTTAAACCACTAAGTTTGGAGTAATTTGTTTTACACTGATAGCTATGAAACCAGCTTTCTAGATATTTCTTGTGCCTATCATGGTATGAAAACCTGGGAAATCGGGAACCATAGAGGGGTTTTCAGTGAGAAGCAAAAAGACTTAATCAGATTTAGATTCTGAGATGATCCCAGGGACTGGAAGCTGGGAGGCTGAACTATCAAGAATTTTTCACGAGATGAAACTATCTCAGTTACTTTCTTGTTGCTGGGACACAATACCTAAAATCCACCACTTACTTTGGCTCACACTTACAGTCCATGGTTGACTGGCTCCATGGTTGAGAGCAGAGGGGAATAGTGAGGGAAAAACTGCTCACATCATGGTGGCAGGGAAGCAGAGAGAGCTAAGGCAGGAACAGGAGGGAGATACACCCTCCCACCTCACTCCCTCTGTGGCCCAGGTCTGCTTCCTAGTATCACTTTTAGCTATAGTGCCTCCATATTTCAATCGTCCTTCAAAAGCCCCATCTTTGAGCACATGAGGCTTTGGAGGAGATATATATCATGCCCCCCAATAACCAATATTCATGTTAAGAACCAGAACATACCAGAATCCCACAATGCTACTCATATCCAGTCATCCCTGCCTGCACCTCCAAGACAGCCCTTGTCCTGGCCAGAGATTATTTTTGCCTATATTATATGTAGGGATAATATTTTGCCTATATTTTGCCTGAATTATATGCAGCTGGAATCCTCTTGTTTTCTTTCTTTTTGTCTGGCTTCTTTTTGCTTAACATTGTTTGTGACATCCACTTTGTTTTGTGCAATTTTAGTTTATTTCTTTTCATAATGTTTAGCATTGCATTGAGTGAATATAACAAAATTTATTTACCCATTTCCCACTGCTGGATATTTGAATTGTTTCCAGCTTTGGCAACTATGCATAGAGTTGATATTAATACATTTTCTAGTGAATATATATGTGTGCCATTTCTGTTGGAATGAAATTATGCACTTGCCAAGTTTGGAGTGATGGGTCTTAAGATATGTGTATGTTCCCTTTTACTCATGGGTTAAAAACTGGATGATAGAGATTCATATGATATAAGAAGTGAGGTCCTGGGTGAGGCCCAATCTGAGGGCTCCACAAAATATCCTGGTAAACCGGAACCAGATTATCTTGAGGTAGCCTTACATGTGACCTGGGCAGAGTCTTTGAAAATCTCTTTCTCCTAGAGGTTCCATTCAAACCAGCTATTCCTCTTCTGGGTATTTTCCCAGAAGATCTGAAAACATCATATCACTCTGATATATGTGCACCCATGTTTATAGCAGCACAATTTGTAATAGCTAAAATGTGGAAGCAACCCAAGTGTCCATCCACAGAAGACTGGATTAAAATATTGTGGCATTTTTATATAATGGAATATT
>PVLD010029269.1:0-18292 GCA_004027595.1 Dinomys branickii | reverse complement strand
CTTTCCCACGTCTCGCCCCGGCAGCCTGGTCCGCCCTACCACATCTCCCCCGGCATCTCAGAGAAATACGCCCAGTTTAAACTTCCCAGCCGAGGTCCCGGCATTCACGCTCGCCAAGTCTGTCTCGAGCTGGTGGTGTTTATTAAGGAGGTTCGCTCCCTTGCTGCTCACCTGGTCGCCATCTTCCCCGGAGCCCCCATTTTGGCTTTTTAAGTATAAACACAAAACTTTGACTAGAATTATCAGGAAGATAATCCCAATTTCTTAACACTTGTTATTTTTCTGTCAGTCAGCCTTAATACTAATGGAAAAGAAATTCTTTAAAAACGGTGACAAGTACGAAAGACTGTAGAAAGACAAAGTACAGGGCTAAAAATGCTTACTTAGGTGATGATTAGAGATGCAGAAATAAAATGAGTTAGTGCTGCTCTGCCATCTACGAAGTTATCATATAAGACCCTTAGCTTTCTCTGATTCTACGTTTTTCAATTACAGAATAACACATGTTATAGGAGGATTGTATGAAGGTATATAAACGAGCACATATTGGACCAGAGAGGTGTAAGTTAGCTGTGAGGACCATTCCCTGAAGCTTTCTGTGTTGTGGCAGAACACCCGCCATAGCTGAAAGTTCGGAATAGAAGAGAAATATGCACTTTACCATCATGGTAAAATTACAGGGAAAATGACTCAACTTGCCAACTCTCAGAAACAGGGGATGCATCTGATTCATCCTCATTCTTCAAATGTCACTTGGAAATACGCTGGTGCAATTATCTGTTATTTGGGAAGGGTGTGTGATAGCATTCTTCTAATTGCTACAGAAGTATTACTTTCATGGATAAGGGTGAATGGGGAGATGGCTGGTTTGGGCTTCATTCACGCTACTGCATTCTTTCAGATAGTTTTCATCTTAGTACTGCCAATCTGACTAAATTGACCAGGACACGGGCTTGCACACAGAAGCCATTAGTCATGTGGAAGTTAGGAGTCAGATGAAGTACAGGAACAACGCATGAAGATTACAAACTCTGTCAGGCACTTCTTTGTATCCTTGCCTGCTCGCATCATCAGTTCACTAATAATTAGTTCCTCAGTATTTAGAGTGAAGCACAGAAACATTGGTTTCGGGGAAGAAGTGAGGACAGCGTATCTGGTTTGAGGAGCCGTGATCTCTCTGAGGAGAGAGATCTACATGCTAAATGGTCACTCTGAATCTGCAAAGGGTTGAACAAAATTGCCGGAGTGCAGAGGAAATAAAAGTTGTTTCCTAGTAGGGCTGTAAGGGATGACTTCAAAGGAAGGAGCATATCTCCACAGGCAAGAAAACCTAGAAAAATGGTTAGAATAATCTAGGCATAGGCAGAGTTTGAAAGTAAGAAAGTAGGGCAGGGTCTCCAGCTTGGAGAGCTGCAGGGGGCAGCCCTGGTAAAGAGCATCAGATTGGCGCCCACCTCCTGAGGATCAGACGTCCCGAAAGGTCGGAGACAAGAAAGAGAAAATAGTAAAGTCGTAAGATGGCCCGGGAGCTGTGTATGGAAGAATGCAGCCGCTGTACGTGTTAAGCAAGAGAGAAGCCATTCTCATCATTTGGTCACACCTTCCGTTTGCCTCAAGGTGACAGAGTTTGTCTACTATGACCTTTAGGACCTTTGAGCAAAATGAAAGCTTTAAAGTAATACAATTGAGGATCAGATTATATCATGCTTGCAAAGGATTTTATCCTCAAGCCAGGATATTATTCTACAATAATAATGTCAGTTCTATGAATAAAGATCCAAAATATTTAATCAAAGGGTGAAACAGCACAAAACATCCCTTTATGACTGCTTTCTGACAGAAATTCCACAGCTTATGGAGAAGTCTCTTCTTTGCGTCTTAGGATGGTAATTACTCCTGTTCTCTAAAGCCATAATTCAACACCTCTAATTACTCTTTGGATGCATAATGCGTCAAACTGTGTGTGTGTGTGTGTGTGTGTGTGTGTGTGTGTGTGTGTGTGTGTGTATACATGTACAGGCTCTAAATTCACAGAAAATTTCAAAATGAACCCAACAGTACTCACTGGAAGGCCCATTTGACCGGGTCTACCCACAGGCCCTGTTGTTCCTGGTAAGCCCATCTCTCCTTTTTCTCCATCTTCTCCTGAAAGTCCTCTTTCTCCTAGTGCCCCCTGGAACCAAATGAAAAAAAATTTTTAAAAGAAATGTTATGTTGAAAATGTTTTCATATATTTATCTGACATTTGTATTTCTTTACCTGAGAAGTGTATATTCATCTCCGATACCTATTTTTGGATTGGGTCTTTGAATTTGGGAGGCCTTATTTGTTTTTAATTCTTTATATGTTCTAGATAGAAGTCCTTTGTCTGAGGGACAGTTGGCTAAAATTTGTTCCCAATTTGTGGGTTTTCTTTTTACTGTGCTGGTAATTTCTTTAGGTGTGCAAAAACTTTTCAATAAGATGAGATTCTAGTTACTGATCCTTTGAAGGATTTCCCGTGCAGTTTGGTCATTCTAGAAATGCAAATTAAAACAACACTGAGATTCCATCTCACTCCAGAAAGAATGGCTATCATCAAGAAATCAACCAACAATACATGCTGGAGGGGCTGTGGGAAAAAAGGAACCTTTCTCCACTGTTGGTGTGAAAGTGTAGACTGGTGCAACCACTGTGGAAATCAGTCTGAAGACTCTTCAGTAAAATAGGATTAGAGGTCCCGTTCAATCTACTTACTCCCTTCCTGGGTATTTTTCCAGGAGAATTAAAAACATCATACTACAGTGGTATATGTGCATCCATATTTATAGCAGTGCAATTTGTAATAGCTAAGTCTTGGAAAGAACCCAAATACCCATCAACTGAGGAATGGATAAAAGAAAATGTGGCATTTTTATATAATAGAATATTACTGAACTATAAAGAAAGATAAATTCAGGGTTTTTATAGGTAAATGGACACCACTAGAGATCATATTCATAAATGAAATAAATAAGACTCACATGTGTAAACATCACATTATCTTCCTAGTATAAGAATCTGAAAGAGTAAATAAAATCTAAAAGGTACAATAGATGATATTGTGAAAAGGAAAGAATCTGCTCAAAAGGAAAGAATGACTGGGATGAGGGAAAAGAGAAAAAAAGGAACAAGGGATAATGTTTATATGTGTATATATATGTATATATATATATATGATCGCTATGGTAATTGTACTACTAATTTTTATTGCTTTCTTGAAAGAAACAGTTGCTATTTAATTGTCTGATCATTCTTTCATGTCTATGTTTATCTGAGTAACCAATTTGAAGATAATATACAACAAGCATTGTTAATTTCTTACCATGTTGTCTGAAATTCTGTATTGTTTATTGTTTTTAGGTTATTTCATTTATATCTGTGTGTTTGTTAATATGTTTTGGTTCTTTTATCTTTAAAATGAAAATATTAAAAGAAAAAATATGTACCTACAAGGATAGCTAAGCGTATTGCTGATGTCTATTGGTTTATTGAAAGGAACTGTTAGTGCTTACATTTTTGTCTCTTGACCAATTTAGCATGCTTATGTCCGATAATCGGAACAACTAATTTGAAGACAACAATATGCAATATAACAACCATTGCTGAATTCCTACCACCTTGTTTAATGAAACTCTGCATTATTTTTAATTTTTTTATTAATTGTTATTGTCTTTAATTGTTGGATCAATCTTGCATTCTTACATCTGGTAATCTGAGCAACTTTGTTGAAGATAACAATATGTAATATCACAATGATTGTTAATTCTTATCATCTTGTTTTGGGATCTTGTATTGTTTTTATTGTTTTGTTTTTGTCTTCATTGTTGTCATTTTGTTATTTTTTTCTCTTTAAAATTAAAAAAAGGAATATTATAACCTGATTCTGCCATACAATAAGCAGGTTTTTGCTTGGTACACAAAAATGATTGTTTGCAGTACTTCAAAGAGTTCATGAGACATCTATTTTACACATAATGTCAAAATATAATTTTACCTTTAGTCCATCTTTACCTTGGACACCTTCTTCTCCAGGAGCTCCTGGTTCACCCTGTGTTGTAGCAGAAACAAAGCGTTAAGCTTAATTTTTATTTATGTCATTGATCTTATTTTTTATCCTTGGCATGTATAGAAAGTAGCAAGTTTATATTCATTTATTTCTAATTCCCCTTTGTTTCTCAGAAAGTTTTTGACAGTATTTAAGGATTTAATTTGTGTTGACCAGTTCTTTTCTGTGTTCTGTTCAAACGTGACAGTTCCAGAATGTTAACAAATTTTATATAAATAAAAGTTACAAATATTCATTTGGATATGTTTTTGAGTTCAAGAAATGTACTGAATCATATAAAATATAGTACTTTGCTATGGTGAATTTACATAGGTTAATACAACTTGATTCAGTTATGGTTGTTCTACCAGATTAAAGTTTCTCTATTTTCTCCTTTACAAAAAAGCAAAGGTTTAGGATATGGTTCAACAGGAAGCTGCCATCTAGAAACAGAGCTTGCAGAAATATAGCATCACATTTAATGAAGCTGTTAAAGTATCACTGGTTCTCTTGATATCTAGATTATTTTAAGGTAAGCTAATCAGTGCTTGCTGATAGTTGCTCCAGATCTCTCATCTCTGATGCTTCCATTACCCTCACCTCTAACTCACTCATTCCCCAAAACAGGGCAAATAAAAAGAAACAAACCAGATGCAAAAAAATACCTCCCTAGTTCACCTTTTAGTGAACAAATGCTTCTTAAATGTCTTAAGCATTATATCTTGGGGAAAAATGCTTACCATAGCTCAAAATGAAGTAAGTTTATAGTAACATTACTTATGAAGGCTATCAAATTTAAATTCCAGGAACTCCACATTATTGGCAAAGTTTTTTCAGAACATACCTGCATTTTACAAAAAGATGTTCTGGGTTAGAATTCTAAATGCTACTAAGTGAGAATGCAAGCAGGGTTTAATGTGCAGTTTTTAAAATCATGAAAACAGACAAACATTTGCTCTAGTGGATCAGAAAGGCTTATGCCATGTCTTTGATTTGTTTAGACTGGTAAGTTTTGAGTCCCTGAAATGAGTGAGTAAGTGTATTAAAAATGTTTCTGGGAGGTACTTACTCGTAACCCTGGTTCCCCAGCTCCTCCAGCACTGCCCGTAGGCCCAACATCTCCCTGAAGACACAAAGGCAAAGAACAAAGTCTTTTTCACTAAAATGGGAGGTCTAATTATTAGGGACACATTACAAGGGGTAAAAATAACAAAACAATAACATTTTCATCTGTTGGCCTTCATCTGCTTTTAATGTCTGCCAGAATGGGGGCAGTTCAGAGACCTTCTCTCTTATGTTAAAGGGAAGTTACCTTAGCACCTGGTTCACCTTGCGGACCAGAGTCTCCCTCAAGACCTGGAGGTCCCTAAAAGAGAAAGATCTGATACATTACAAAGACAGTAATAACCTCAGAAGATGTCTACTTCTGGATAAGGTACCTGTGTCCAGATAATATTCTTTGCTGCCCTTGTACAAACCTCATGGTAAAAGACCAGATACTTTCTGGGGTCCTTTAACAGGTCAAGAGCTAAAGCAACATCATCTGAAGTCAGGAGTCTGAAGATCAGTTTCTGCCAACATTCCTCTTAGTCAAAGCATAAAAACAATCTACTATCTACTTCCTCAAATTTTCTATTCTCGTATACAAAAGTGTTTTCTCAACTCTGCTCTTCCCATCTGGTTTTTTTTGTTTGTTTGTTTGTTTTGTTTTGTTGTTTGTGCCCTCTGGAACTCACTTTCTTCAGAAAAATCCAGTTTTTTTCCATTCTGGTTTATGAAAAGAGATCACACAAATAAGGGATGAATTTATTCACTATATGTATTTTCAAGTCTTCTTTCATGGGGGGGTCGAGCTTTGCTGGGAAACTTTTGGGTAGTTTTGTTTTTAAACATACAACTTCGTACAATTGGTTATTTCCAGGCCTGGAGCTTCCATAATTGGTGGTGTATTGTTTTTATCTCCCAGAAATATTTATCTTGTTTTGGAGAACACTATGTGTATCAGTCAGGGTTTTACTAGAGAAACAGATATGATGCAAGATGTACAAATGTATAAAATGTTATAAGATTGGCTTACAACGGTCAGGAAAAGAGTCATATGAGGAAGCATGCAGAGGCTGTCTGCACACTGAAGACTGAAGGAATCAGACCAGCGTCTGGAGTTCACTGCGGAGTTCTGTGCAAGTCCGTACCAGGAGGGTGATGAGTCTGTGACGGAAGTCTGAAGGATCCAAGGCAGAAGCCAAAGAGCCTGCACCAGAAGCCAGGAGCTGATGTTCAAGCTGAAGGTGAAGACCAGAGCTCTTCCCAATGAATGGAAGTTCCTCTGTTCTTTCTCATTTCGCTTTTGTATCATCTAGGTGATGATCCACCCCCTGGTGTAGAGTTGCTGAGCCAATTTAGTTAAGCTTCTAAACTTCTCAAGTTGACATAATCAATCAACCACTACATTCCACCCCTTGTCAACTTGGCAACCAGACACATTTCTTTAAGCCAATTCCCAGATACAAAGACATGTATATAATTGTGCCTAACATAATATAGCTATCCATTGTACAAACAGAAACACAATTATCCCCTTACCTAATTAGAATGTAATTTTCTTTGGTTGATGCTTATAATTTCATAATTTTAACATTATATCACAGGTTTAACAATCCTGAAGAACCAATATTAAGTCTATCAATATTATATTACATTAGCACTATATAGGAGAGAAATAGTACCATTATAGTTCTCTTTTCTGTAGCTGGTTACAGGGTCATAGCTGGTATTTAGAACTACCTTCTTCCACTACCCATTCTGTATTCCCTTGGTCTTCAGCAAGCAACTCAGCAGGTCTTGGTTCTTTTCCTGGTGGAGTGACCCATACCTTTTCCTGAAGACTCTGGACCATTTGTCACTGTGCCTAGGTTGTTGTAGTTTTCTATTGACTTTAATAATAGAGCAAGGTAATACTAAGAGGCATCCTAAGGAATCTCCTGCACTCCACGTATATTATTCCTTGCCCCCATTGTGGAATCGTAGTCCAATTTCCCCTTGATAGTCTGGGTCAGTCACCTGTGACAACACTGTGATTCCCTTTTTAGCTTGTTTCCCCAGAGGTATGAGCAGACCAAAATGACCTGGGGGAAATCTTAGCTTCCAGTTCAATGATATCATTGTTGTGCTTCCTGGTGTAAGCCTTCCCCCCTCTGGAACTAAGATGTCTAAGCCAGCAGAACATAAGGTTGTGGGGACAGGAAGCAAAAATTTTGCTAGTGGATCACTAGGGGTAATAGTGAGTGGTACCATTCCTTCTTCCACCCCTTGATTCCTGGACCCATGAATCCTGGCAATGGGGGACACAGTGCCATACAGTGGACGCTGATTCAAGGCATATACAGCCTTTTGAAGTACCTTACCCCAGCCCTGCAAGCTATTGCCACCTAGCTGGCACCTTAACTGTGTCTTCAAAAGATCATTCCACCTTTATATGAATCCAGCTGCTTCCGGATGGTGAGGAACATGGTAAGACCAGTGAATTCCATGAGCATGAGCCCATTGCCTCACTTCTTTGGGTGTAAAATGTGTTCCTTGGTCAGAGGCAATGCTATGTGGAATTCCATGATGGTGTATAAAGCATTCTGTAAGTCCACAGATGGTAGTTTTGCCAGAAGCAGTACATGCAGCAAAGGCAAATCCATATCCCGAATATGTGTCTATACCAGTGAGGACAAAACACAGTCCCTTCCATGATGGAAGTGGCCCAATATAATCAACTTGCCACCAGGTCACAGGTTGATCACCCTGGGGAATAGTGCTATACTGGGGACTCAGTGTTGGCCTCTGCTGCTGGCATACTGGGCATTCAGCAGCAGCTGTAGCCAGATCAGCCTTGGTGAGTGGGAGTCCATGCTGCTGAGCCCATGCATAACCTCAATTCTTGCCACCATGGCCACTCTGTTCATGAGCCCATTGGGCAATGACAGGGGTGGCTGACGAAGGAGGTTGGCCCCTATCCACAGAATGGGTCATCTTATCCATTTGATTATTAAAGTCCTCTTCTGCAGATGTCACCTTTTGGTAAGTGTTTACATGGGAAACAAATATTGTTACATCCTTTGCCCACATGGAGAGTTCTATCCACATACCTCCTCCCCTAATATCTTTGTCACTGATTTTCCAATTATGTTCCTTCCAAGTTCCTGGCCATCCAGCCAGACCGTCGGCTATGGCCCATGAATCAGCATACAGTCGCACATCTGGCCACTTCTTCTTCCAGGCAAAATGTACTGCCAAGTGCACTGCCCTAAGTTCTACCCACTGTGAAGATTTCCCTTCACTACTGTCCTTCAGAGATGTCCCTGAAAGGGGCTGCAATGCTGCAGCTGTCCATTTGCAGGTGGTGTCTGCATAGCGTGCAGAGCTATCCATAAACCAGGCCCTAGCTGATCATATGGTACACCCCATAGGGCGATAGGTGCATGCTGGGAAACAGAAGGCAGTACAGTAGGCATAGGGGCCATAGGTATCTGGGCAACTTCCTCATGTAGTTTACTTGTACCCTCTGGACCTGCCCTGGCTCGACCATGAATATAGCACTTCCATTTAATGATAGACTGTTGCTGTGCACGCCCAACATTATGACTTGGTGGGTCAGATAATACCCAGGTCATGATAGGCAACTCAGGGCACATGGTGATCTGGTGTCCTATAGTTAAGTGTTCAGTTTCCAGTAAGGCCCAGTAGCAGGCCAAGAGCTGTTTTTCAAAGGGAGAGTAGTTATCTCCAGATGATGGCAGAGCCTTGCTCCAAAACCCTAAAGGCCTCCGCTGCAGTCCACATGTAGGGGATTGCCAGAGACTCCAAACAGCATCTCTATGTACCACTGACACTTCAAGTTCCATGAGATCTGCTGAATCATATGGCCCCAGGGGCAGAGCCACCTGAACAGCAGCCTGGACCTGTTGCAGAGCCCTTTCCTGTTCTGGGGCCCACTCAATATTAGCAGCTTTTCGAGTCATTCTGTAAATGGGCCGGAGTAAAACACCTAAGTGAGGAATGTGTTGCCTCCAAAATTCAAATAGGCCCACTAGGCGTTGTGCCTCCTTTTTGGTTGTGGGGGAAGCCAGGCAGCAACTTATCTTTTACCTTAGGTGGGATATCTCTACATGCTCCACACCACTGGCCTCCTAGGAACTTCACTGAAGCAGAAGGCCCCTGAATTTTTGTTGGGTTTATTTCCCATCCTCTGGCTCTCAAATGCCTTACTAACAAATCCAGAGTGCCCAGCGACCCAAGCACTGAACCCCTATGGCCAAGAGAAAGGAAAGCTAGGCTACTGCTCCAGGTGGCAGCAGACCTTGGCATCATTCATGTGGCCCTGGCTTCGGGTGCATGGATAATGCAAGAGTTCTGAGGTTAAAGAGGCTTCCACCCAGATTTCAGAAGCCCTGGGAGGCCAGGCAGTGTGCCCCTGAGGAGGCAGTGTGTGAAGCTGTGAGTGTGAAGCAAAAGGTGCCCCAGAGAACTCAGAAGTTTAGAAAAGACATGACCGTGGATCATCTGAGCAAGGCTGTAAGGAGGGAGCAAAGTGGGCCGGAGCGAGAAGCCCTAGGAGCTGTAACCACTGGAAGTGCCGTAGGTGTGGAATCATACAAGCCCTTTGGAGCTCACAATGTGCCACAGAGTGCTTCAGATGCTGGATTTGGAACTACAGGACATAATGTTAGCCCTGATGGATGTCGGACTTGCTTTGCTCCCAATGCTCTGTATCCCCGTGTTTGTACCTTTTGTAACGGTAACGTGTATTTTGTGCCATTGAATGTTGGAAGTGTTTAACTTTTCATTTGTACAGGGGCTCACAGCTAAGAGTTTGCCTTACATCTTGGAGACTTGGACTTAGACCTTTTAGTAATGCTGGAACTGTTAGGACCTTGGCAACTCTTGCAGATGGACTAAATGCTATTTGTATAAAGGGATGTGCATGAGTCTTTGGGGGGCCAGGGGTGGAATTTTATGGTTTGTGTCTGCATTTCCCCCCAAATCCTCATGCAGTTATGGGGTGGCTTGTAGAGTTTATGACTGATCCATGATCCAATGCTGGGATTATGGGTGTGAGAGCTATACCCGCCCTAGGGCAGATAGTTTGTATATGTTATGGAGAGAAAGAGGCTGCTGCCCACCATTCCTCCCTCCTTGTGCTTGTTGCTTTGCTGTGTACCGCTGCTGCCATGAACTGTAGCCCTCTGCCATGTGCCACTCTGCCTCGCAGCCAGCTGAGTATGGACTAAAACCTCCCCAAACTGTAAGCTAAATAAACCTTTCCTTCCTTCATTTTGGGCGTTGGGTATTTTGTCTCAGCAGTGAGAGAAAAGTACCCAAGACACTATGCATGTGCACCCTTTCCCAATCTTTCCTTTATTCACACTACCCCATCTCCTTCACTCCCTTCCTCTTTGCCCCTCTTCCCCCTCCCTCCTTCTCCTTCCTCTCTTTTCTATTTATTTTTTATCTTTCAGAGTTGTTTTAGTTTTTCTGATCCATGGATGATATCCTTCCTTAAAACTATTAGAATTAAAATATCTTTACTCTAATTTCACAGTATCTTAAAGTTCAATTTTTAAATTTTGATTCAGCTTTTGCAACCCACATTCCTTTTTAAAAAGTTAGCAGCTACACACACACACTAGGGTGAAGGGTCTTAGCTCCAGTCCCATTCCTCAGAGGAAATTACCTTTTAAAATAATTTTAATTTTTAGTTTTCCAAGTTGTTAGCTCTGTAACTTGATAATGTTTGATGGGTCACCTTGTTAAAAGTTCACTCACCTTATTCTTCTTTCCTTTTATCATCATTTCCTTAATTTTAAAATAGTTATTTTAATTCTTCTGGTACCTTTGTGATTTGAATGCTGAAGCCAGATTGCCTAGGTTTCTGCTCTGCCTCCGAAAATACAGCACTTGATATCTCATGCTAAGGTTAAAACTCTCTCTTGGGAGAGAATCTCAACTCTCTTTGGATTTCTTTCATATGAAAACTGCTTTTAATTTTATGGACCTCCCTGGTCTGTTTCTTCCCACCTGCCAGCCCTTCCTGACCTCTTTCATTCCTTTCTTAGGCTAAATCAGTAGGCGCTCTTCTGACCAATCCCAGGTCAGCACTTTAAAGTGTCTTTGCAATTTTTATTCCCAGTTGAATAGTGCTGGGAAAATTTACGCCTTTTATAAAACGGCACCGTGCTAAAAGCTTGAATTCCAGAGGCACCCCATCTAAGTTTAAATCTAAGACCGACATTATTACTAGCTATTTTCTTGAGTAAATTATGTAACAATTTTCTGCCTACGTTTATCTGTAAAACTGATAATAACTGCATCTATGAAGTTGTTATGAGAATCCATTAGTAGAATAAAACATACCTATAAATACTTTTAGGCACATAGAAAACACTCCATAATTTTTATGCATTATTAACATGAGGCAAATTCCCAGCCTCCTACCTCAGTTTGAATTTAGTGAGTAGGTCTCCACATGTTTTATCTTTTGGCATTCCCCTCTTCCTTATCATTCAACAACTATTCTAAACCACCATATTTTCTTCAAGCCACCTCCTCAAGCCTTCATCTTTATCACAACAAAATTGTTATCAGCTTTACTTAAAAAGTTTCAAACCGTTAAGAGAGGTTTCCCTCAGCTTCCTCTAGGTCCAGGAGATGCGATGTGAAACAGGTTACAGCACTGACCCTGAGTAAGATCGGAGCCAGGCTTGGCTGCTTGGTACCTTTTCACTTCGTCATTTGATCACAGCTTCACCTCCCTTCACCTCTGAACATACGAAAAGCGTGGCCACTGTCCTGTCATAAAACCTAAGAATCCATGAATAAGTTTTCACTTCTTTTTCAGCTTTTTAAGCTCTACAAGTGTGAAAGGTCCAGAGAGTTTATGAAAAAATAGCTTTACGTCTATTGCCTTACCCCAGCCCTCCATCATTTCTTGCTTGTTTCAGTGCAACGGCCTTTTAATAAATATACCTGTCTTCACTCTTGTCTCCTTAAATACTTCCTTCATACAGCTGCTAAATTACCCTCCTGAAGTACAAATCTGACTTTATCACTGCCCTGTCTATACAATGACTTAGCATGTAGGCTGGAAAATACGAGTTCTCTTTTCTTAACACAGTACATAAGACTTTCTGATCTTCCCAAACTCTATTAATACTTTTTGTTTTGACTTTATGCATTAAAAAATGGGCCATGCTACGTATTTGAAGATTCCTCTTCATATTCCCTTTTCTGGAATTCCCTTCGCCTTATTCCCTCTTTTTCTTATAACTAGCTCCTCTTTCTTAAAACTCATTTTGTGACTCCCTCTACCCTGCCAAACATGCATATAACATACCTAAGCCCTATTTTCCCCTTTACCAGGTAGGAGCAAATATCCATCTCGACGTTCCTACACCGCCCTGTTAATATCTGTGTCACTGTGTCTAGCACAATGTAATATAAAGACCATTTATATGGGTGTCCTCTGAAATAGATTATAAACTCGTAAATGAATTGGTGATCTTATCACAGTCATCCTTGTATCTCCTATTCATACACAGTGGGACGGCAGAAGGCTTGGAAAGCCTCAATATAAACAAACTGTGAGAAATAATTCAACAAACCTAGGGCACACTGGGGAGAAGACAAGGTTTGCTGGGTATGTAGTTGGCAGGTTTTCAGAATATTATTGACTGTGTTAAAAAGTTGGCATCACTTATTCCAAAGGTGATGAGAACTCTTAACATATTTAAGGAGATAAATCTTAGAAGATAATCTGACCACAAGCAGTTGATGGAATGGTGAGAGCTGGGGAATCCATCGTGTCACGGTGGAGAATTAAAAGTAACAGCAACAGAGATGAAGGGGAGGACAGACTTAAGAGACAAAGTGGTTGGGGGGAATTTAAAGGGAAGAAATGGCTGCCTTAAGAGAACGTGGTAAGAGGAGCATCCAGGACAATTCAGGTTGGGGTTGTTGGATAGAAATTGTACCTTTCCATGAGACAGGAGCAGAAAAAGAAGGACGAGCAGGAAAGTGATGAGTTTCGTTATGGGGAATTTGAGATGTTTCTGGGATATACAGGGGAGTATCTAAAAAGACATTAGGGAATCAGTAACTGGGGTAAGGAGAAAGCATTAGAATTATCAAAATAACATAGTGGAAGACACTATGATAATATTTTTTGCTAAGTTAGGGAAATGGAAAGGCAACTGCATATCAAGACTGAGAAATACTAATAAGCAGATAATGTAAAGAAGCCAGACAGTAATTTCACAGAAGATGAAGAGGAGAGGAAGGGAGAAAATCTTTTTACAACTAAAGCTAAAAAAAGTACTAAAATAATTAGATTTTGTAAGTATAACAAATGTACTTTATTATTCCAAAATACACACTAGAGTCACTTCAAAATTCTTCTTTCTATAAAAGAAATACAACTCCTTAGAATGAAGGGCTATCAAATCAACTATAAATCAGTGATAAAAAGTTTAATTTTTGTCATCATTTCAATGAGCGAATTGATAGAAAACTTTATATTTATAAAATTAGATTCCTACTATAATAATTTCTGCGATGAATGAAACTGTTGTTTTATTTTCTGAGGATGGAAGGGAATATTATAGAATTAGCCTTCATAACACATTTAATATATTTATCACAGAGTCTTACAAAAGGTTTTGGGTATCAATGAAGAAGAAAGAGCCTCAAAAATATTACCTCAACACCCATGTCTCCAGGAGGCCCAGCGTCACCCTGAAGTCCGCGTGGTCCCTATATTAAAATAAAATTTAAGATATGAGAATCAAAGTTTAGTTAATTTCAATAAAAAATGCCTCCAACTATGGAATCAATAATGTGACATATGTCATATAATACATACTAAAGTTATCAGTGTAGTATTTTACTGTGTATAAACAAAGTTGTATCTCTGGATGATTCATCTGTGTTGCTTTATGATGGACATTAAGCTATTTTTGGATTAAAAAAAGCAACAAAAGGAGTATCATTCATTCTTTTCTGCCATAATTCATTTTATTCATTCAGCAAACATTTACTGAGCAATTGATAAGTATCACATAATGTACTAAGGACTTTCATAGGTAATTTAATGATAAAATACATCAGCTTAATATTCCTAGCAAATGTGTAATAAATATAACAGCATTTTAAAAGAAATACATGTATTATCTTTTTTCTCGCCAAGGTAGTTTTGCCTTTGCTGAAATGTCATATAATTGGAATCATATAGGACAGCGCCTTTGAGATCGGCTACGTTATTTGGCAGTATGCATTTAAGGTTCCTCTATGAACCTTTGTGGCTCGATAGCCCATTTTTATTTGAAGAAAATTCCATTGTATGGCTGTACCACAGTTGTTTTACTCTGAGGTTGGAAGACACTGTCTTAGTTGTTTCAGGCTGCTATAACAAAACACTGATGGCTTATAAACAAAACAGAAATTTGTTTCTCATGGCTCTGGGCACTGGAAAGTGCAAAATCGATGTGCTGGCAGATTCGGTGTGTGGTGAGTCTACCTTCTGGCTTATAGATGGCACCTTCAAGCTTTGTTCTCATGTGACAGAGAAGGGAGCTAATTCTCTCGGGTTTGCTTTTATTTTAATGAGCATTGTTGCCAGTCATAAAAGATGAAAGAGCTAATGACCACGTGATCTAGCTAATCACTTCCCAGGCTTCACTCCTAACGTCATCACCTCCACAGTCAGAATTTCAATATGAATTTTAGAGAGACATAATCAGGCCTTTGCAGCGTCTTGGCTGCTTCTACTTTGGGGTAACTATGAATAAAGGTGTTTACCCTCAGCGTTTATGTGCAGGTTGTTGTGTGGACGTAAGATTTTTACTCTTACTGTGTAAGAAACTGCCAAACTGCAAAGTGGGTGCACCATTTTGTGCTCCTACCAGCAATCTATCAGTGTTTTGTTGCTTTGCATCATTATCAGAATGAGTATTGTCAAGGTTTTGGATTCTGGCCATTCAAACAGGTGGTGCTCTGACAGTGGCATGTCAGCTTTTTAAAACACAATTCTCAGTAATATGCCTTTGAGCAATTTTCATATGCTTCTATGTCTTTTCCATTTTTTTTTTTTTTTTTGCTGTGCTGTCAGTTCAGATCTTTTGCCTACTTTTTAACTGCTTTTTATAAAAATTGTTGACTTTGATGATCTTTCTATATTTTGGCACAAATCTTTTATCAGACATGTGTTTTGTAAATATTTCCTCTACTCTATTGCTTATCTCTTCAATCTGTTAACTCTCTTTTGGAGGGTAGAGATTTTTGATGTTAACAGAATCTGTTTATCCATTTTTTTCTTACATTATGGTTTTGGTCGTATATCTAAAACTCAAACTGCAAAACAGTGTGATTAGGTTATATGAAATCACTATACCATTTTTAATAAGGGACTTGTGCATTAATAGATTTAGTGTGTGTGTGGGGTGGTTCCAGAACCGATTCCCCATGGATACTGAAAGATGACTGCTCTTTATGTTATTTATAACAGTTTATAATAATCCATTAAAGTTGGAATGATTTAATTAACTTCTATCACTGTATGGAAACTCCATGCTTACCACTATATACCAAATACAGATTCTTAACAAATATTTGTTGAATGAATGAATAAATAAATGGCCAATCATTCAAACTGAAATATTTACATTGTAATGAGGTAGTTTGACATCTTTTCCATAGAAAAGCTGTAATCGTCTCTTATCATCAAAGTATAAATGTTCCGATATTTCTTTTTACCAATTTTATTTCTTCTATGATTACACTAGGAAGCTCAAATATCTGACACAGAGCTCACTGTATCTATTGTAAATTGATTTATGTTTTATTTACCCATCCCACTGACCTGCACAGTGAGTTTTAGGTGCAGTCAAGTCACTTCATTTACAAGTCTTTTCTTGTGGAAATCATAAGACACTGTCTCTGCTATGCTGTAATTCTGCTGACATACTAACTCTACCTAAATGTCCTCTTTATTAAAACTGATTGGTTTCCATTCCATTCACCTCATGTAATAATGTCACGTACTGGCTCAGTAGTTATAGTTTTTGTCAATCTACTTTTTAAACATACATTGAGTAGACTTAATATGTCAAATATTACACCAGGAGAGATGACCAGGACAAAACAAATGGCCTCTCAGTTTGAGAAGCTTATGGATTTTTTTAGGGAAATATATTGAAGTAAACTATGGCAAAATAGGTTTGCATTGTTTTATGGTTAGATAAATATTACAATAGGGATAACAGATTAAGTATACAAAATGAGGGAATCACAAAGGATTTAGTTGTCTAAAATCAATGTCGTAAGTTAGACTTTTTATTTGGAAACCTATCATCTATCTATCTATCTATCTATCTATCTATCTATCTATCATCTATATATGTAACACTGTTTAGAGAATTTATGCCATAGGCTAAGCACATAAAAGAGGTTGGTAAGAATATTACTTGGCTGTTAGAATTTTCCACTTCCTACTGTGTAAATGAGTTATGTAAATCACACCTGTAAACTTGAGTCAACTCATGATAAAATCAACCAAGTGCTTTGAAAGACTATATTGTATTGTAAATCTTGCAAGCACATTACAGCATCTTCCACGATTAACTAGAAAATGACTTCATTTGTAATAAAGAAAAAAATGTAAGAAAGGAGGCTGTGATTAGCTCTTTGCTTTTCACAACTCATTTTCCATGGAAACTCTGCCATTGAGTCAGTCACATTTATAAAATTGCAGGGTAAGTTTTTGTATTGTTGGTAAAACAGCATTTATGTCATGTGTGTATATTTTGGCCCATCAGATGTTGAGTTTGGCTTCTATATATGGTTTTTTATTATAGAATTGGCATCATAAGTGTGATTGTGTATGCAGCAATGCGATATTTATAAAAACAGCAAGGCATTCAGAACATTTCTAAGATTCAATCAAACAGTTTTCTTTGTAGAAAATAGAAATATGTTTAGTTTTAGCAAGTTGAGAGAAAAAGTATCAAATCTGACCCCATGAAACTAGAAAGGCATTAAAAACTACATTCCAACATACTCATTTTATATAGTGTATGGTCACACTACCACAAAATATTTATTCTACATACTTGGTCTATGTTCTATAATAAATGTTGCTTTCTGAAGTACACCAGTCATAGCACAGTAGGGCAATAATAATAAAATGGTAGATGTACATTATGAGAAAAGCACAATTAGAAAAATAAACTTACTGGTTCTCCTGCAGGTCCCCTGTCTCCTGTACTGCCAGGGGGTCCCTGTACACCCTGTACAAATAAGTGCAAAACTTGTAGAAAAAGTAGTATTTGCAAATGTCTGTTTCTTCACCTTAGCATTTATTATGAATTCTTTTATGTTTTCCTTTCTTTTCTTTTATAGCAAAATATACATAACATAAAGTTGACTATTTTAATCATCTTTAAGCATAAAAATTTATGGCATTAAGCACATTCACACTGTTGAGCAATCACCACTGCCGTCCATCTCTGGAACTTTTCCATCTTCTTTAAGGGAAACTCTATATCCATTAAACACTAACTCTGCATCACCACTTCCCCTACCACATTAACAACCATTCTAAAAGTACAATGGATTTAACTACTCTAGGTCAGCGATGGCAACCTTTCAGAGATGGGATGCCACAATTGCAACACAAAATCCACTTATTTATTGAAAAGTGCCAGCACTTCGGTGTATCTGACATTCCACTGCTGGTGCGATGCTGGGGCAACTTGGCTTCTGGGCCGACAGAAAAACCTTTGTTTACCTGCTGCAGCATGTGTGCCTAGGTTCGCCACCACTACTCTAGGTAAATGAGAACATGTAATATCTGTCCTATTGTGTCTGGTTTATTTAACTTAGCATGCTGTATTGAAGGCTCATCTTTGAGGTGTGTGTCAAAGCCTCCTTTTTATTTATTTTATTTATTTATTTATTTATTTTAAAATTTTATTTTAAAGACAAAAGAATGGAGACATATGAACCAGAAAAGCCATAAACAATACAGAAAATACAAAGTTATACAGAATATAGTAGGGAATTAGAACTGGATGTTGTATTACATAGTTATCTTCACATTAGTTAACACAAAAACATCAAAGGAAATACCAAATTATAGATAAGATAGTAGGGAATTTGCACTGGATGCTGTATAATATAAAGTTATCTTCA
>PVLD010029268.1:0-18280 GCA_004027595.1 Dinomys branickii | reverse complement strand
TGTCTGACTAAATTTGCATGTCTGTATATGGGTTCATACATTTACACTTCGAAGATATCAATGGATAAAGCAATAACCACTGTTGAGACCATATCACCTTGTCTATAGATTCGTTGTGATTGTACTATTTTTTATGCTAATTGGTGTCTGTTTGTCAATATGTTTTTGTACTTTTATTTTTTTTAAATAAAAAAAAAAGCAATCTCTAACCCAGATTGTTGTACCCTACAAAATCACCTTTCAAAAACTTGATGGAGAACTAAAATACTCCCACAACAAAGAATACCTGAAAAACTTAATGGCCACCAAACCAGCACTCCCAAAATATCTCAAGAATCTTTCTCTTTTCCCTAGGGGGAAAAACTCAAACAGTTGGTTCTTTGAAAGATTAAATAAAATAGACAAACCTTTAGTTTAATGAAGTCTATAAGAAATATAAGTAATCTCATATTACTCAATAAAATTGAATATATAATAAAATACCAACAAAGAAAATCCCATGTCCCAATAGATTCATTGCTGAATTGTACAGAAATTTAGAAAAGATCCAAAGCCACTACCCCTCACACTCTTTAATGAACCTGAATGGGAAGCAATATTGCCAATGTCCTTTGTAGAACAGTCCTAATACCAAAATCAGAGAAGGACCCAATCAAAAACAAAAAGAACTATAGGCCAATAACTCTAATGAACATACATCCAGAAACCCTCAATAAAATACTGGCAAAGAGATTGCAGAAAATCATCAAAAAGATTATATGCCATGACCAAGTAGGCTTTATCCCAGGGAAGCAGACAGAATCTAATTCTGACCCAAGATTTGACTTTGAGATTCCACTTGCCCCAGGGGTGGTGGTAAGCTCTGAGAGGTTACCAAGAGGGCTGATAAAACCCAGCTAAATTATTGACCTGATTGACAGAAACCCTCCAAAAACCACCAAAGTCAATCTCAAATCAAAAGAGGCTGCCCTGATCCTAAGTACCCATTTTATTTCACAATCACCTCCAGATATTAGATCCAAATTTAAAAGACAGAGCATAGCCCTCATACCCCACAACATAAACTCCTCAATCTGGCCTTCACAGTCAAATATCATCATTTAGCTGTGGCACTCAGGGCTCCCTCAGCTCTTCAGACCAACTTTAGAAAGGGCCATAGGACCCTGAACCAAAAGACATCACCAGGACCCTGTTTTAAGTGTGGTGAAGAAGGACTTTGGGTACTAGCTTGCCCCAACCCTCAAAAGCTGCCAGGATCCTGCTGGGCCTGTGGCATGATTGGGCACTGGAAGCTACCCACCGAAGAGCAGATAAGCCAATTTCCATCCCAGTTCCCACAGGTGGCCACCAATGGTCAGTCATGCCTGCAGCAGATCTGCTGGGACCAAAGACTGATGAAGTTGCAGGATCCTGGCTTTGATCACTTTATCTCTGGAGGAGCTGCAAGTGACCACTGAAGTCATCAGTAAGGCCATTAAATTTTGCACTCGCAGTACTACTCATTCTCACACAGCTGGTCCACTACTGTGTCATTTTAAATTTAGTTAGACCTACTTGACCCTGTTCCAAATAAGTTGAGCCTATAAAAAATGAGAATTTGCTAACACCAAAGACCTAAGAGGAAGGACACATACCCCATCTTTGGGTCACATTTGACATCAAAATTTTGGCCATCCAGAGCACACATAAAAGTAATGTGCCAGATTAGTGTTCTGGGAAGGTCTCCCTTGGGAGGCTAAACCCAAGACACAGTGGAGAGAACTGACTTCTGGGTGACACCAGAAAGGCCTATGTCCAGAGCAGCATACTTATGGGACCAAAACACATTTAGTCAGTCTAACGAGGCTCTCCAACCTTTCCTCTTCTCTTAGGGCTAGTTATCATCTATGTGTGTATAGGAAAACTATTTGATAGTAAGTTGTTCACATTAAAACCTTGACTGTAAACTTATAAAGTGCTAGATAATCTTGTTCAGGCTTTTACCTATTCCTTGTAAAACTTTGAGAAACAATGGTTACTGTACCATCTAGCTAAATGCTCTTAGAGTGGCTGCCACTCTTTAAATCAGAGGACAGGTTTCCCCAACATCTGATTGGTGAATCCCCATCAAAGCCAGTGGCTGATGGAATGTTGACCAGAGAGACACTGGATTCCTTTCTGGAGACTGATCTCTGGTTGTATGGACCAATAAAAACTGAGAACAACTGGGGGATCATGGCCAGGGCTACTCTCTGGCGATAAACAATGATTCCTCAGTGGAAACTGGCTCCTGACCACAGAAAAATCTCCCATTATCTATCATATTTCTCTCTCTCTGCTAGTAAACTAAAAATCCTCCCTAAGGTTGTCAGTGAAGCCACTTGATTACTTCTTCCTTCAGAAATTAGGCTGAGAGAGTTTACAACAATTTACATTTCACGGCAGCTAGGAAAATAATTTCCATTTGTGCCTTACATATGCTAATTAAGGATAAAAAGAGATTCTAGTCAGCCTTAACTAATATGCCTTTATCAACATGTAAAGTCTTTGCTAGATGATAAATATGTTTAACCTGTGTGTTTCAAAAATTTAAATAAAACATAGCCTTGTCCTGCTACTAAAATAAATTGCCTAGGTGATAAGGTAGATAACACAAGGGCCTTGGAGACTTCTTTGCCCTCCTTAAGTCAGTTGTCCTTTGATCTATCTCCAGAGCTGATCTCTTTCACAGCACAGCAGAAAAAGTGCTCTATTTCCTACTCACTTTTTTAACAACTAAAATCATACTGTAGAAAAGAGAAAAACTGGTCAAATTGTGTTATGTTCAAACTTTTAACCATTAAAAGTGATTTGTATTCATGTTCAAAATATAATTATGAACCATATGATAATACCTATGTTCATATAGCTCTTTCTTTCACTAATTTAAAGCAGATCAATCTAAAACTAAAAGAAAAATTTTCAGATGACCCTGATGCTTAAATCAAACATTGACCTCTAATGATAGACAAGCAACAGTATTAGCTGCTATTTATCACAAAAACAATCAGTTTTCACATATATATATTTTTTGTCTTTTTGAGACAGGGTCCCACTATGCAGTTCAGGCTGACCTTGAGCTCACTTTATAGCCTAGGCTCGGCTTGAAATCACAATGATCCTGCTGCCTCAGCCTCCTGAGTGCTGGGATTATAGTGTGTGTCACCATACTGGGCATTCAAGTATATATTCTTAAAGGTCAAAAAGGTAAAAAACCAAGTCTTCTGATTATTTTAAATTCACTGCGGCCTAAGAAATAACAGACCCTAAGTCTAATTCTCTGGACTCCAAAAAGAACTCAGTGACTAAGTTCATCTACTACTGCTCTCAAAAGCCAGGCCACCTTAAGAGGGACTGCCTTAAGTCACCCCCCAAGCCATGCAGATTGCCAAGGCAGCTGCTAAAGGGGAGTATACACTCTGAGGCAGAAGCCCCAGGTCTCAGACTCATCTTCCCAGGTGGTCCAGTAGGCCTAAACAGCCCCCAAACTGCCTCCTCCTTCTGGCCAAACTGTCATCTTTACCTGTTATCTCCACAGAGGGACCTTGAGTAACTCTGCCTAAAAATCATTACATATATATATATATATATATATATATATATATAAAATTTGTTTTATGTAGTTGAGTAATGGTGCATATATATATTTTGAGTGTTATCCCTTACTCTTGTTGGAGTTTATCCTTAGCAAGTATATAGTGAACTTTCTCTGTCTTGATCAGTCTTAGCTTGAAGCTCACTTTGCAAATAAATATAAGAGCTACGCATGCTTTTTGCTGGGTTACTCTCATGAAATATTGTTTTTCATTTTTGACTTTCAATCTTTGAATTCCTTTTTTAATTAAATGTGTTTCATGTGTGCACTATACTTTTTGATCTTGTTTCTTCATCCATTCTGCCAGTCTGTTTCTTTGATGGGGGAATTGAGAACATTTATATTGATGGTTGTATCTACTATGTATTGGCTTATTCTTGTCATATGATCTTATTTTGTTCATTTCCAGTCTTTCCCCTCAGTTTAATCGCTTGTCTTGAATGGTGACTTCTTTCTATTGGTGTTCTTAAAATTGTAGTCTTCATTATCTCTTTGTTTTTATTTTAAAGAGAAAAAACAATAAAAACAATGACACAGAATTCCAAAACAAAGTAATAGGAAATCAATAATGGTTATTATATTGCGTATTGCCATCTTCAAAGTAAGAGTAGTTGCAACTGAGTAGTTGCTCAGTTTACAAGATATAGGCATGCAAAATTGATCAAATAATATAAGCACAAGCCATTCCTTTCAATGAACTAAAAGGAATTAGTAGTATAATTATCTTAGCTAGATTGTGTGTGTGTGTGTGTATGTGTATATGTATATATATAAATTAATTTTTCCTTTCTTCTTTTCTCCTTTTGTCCATCCTAGTTCTTTTTTTGAACTGTTTCTTTCCCTTTAAAAATATCTATTGTACATTTTGGATCTTATTTAATCTTTCAGCTTCTTATACCAGGGAGACAATACAATGATTTCACAAGCCAACCTAATTTATTTAATGTATGCACATGGCTTTGAGTTGAATCCATGTACCTATAAAAAACCTGAGGTTATCCTTCTTTATAGGTGAGTAGTACTCCATTGCATAAAAAGCCACACTTTTTCATCCATTCCTCAGTCGATGGATTACGTGGGTTGTTCCCAAGATTTAGCTATTACAAATTGTACTGCTATAAGCATGGCTGCACATATATTTCTGTGGCATGATGTTTTTATTTTTTCTGGGAAAATAGAAGGGAAAGAGCTGTGTTAAATGGGACCTCTAATCCTGGTTTTTTGAGCAATATCCACACTGATTTCCACAATGGTTATACCAGTCTACATTCCCACAAACACTGTATAAGGATTCCTTCTGCCCCATATCCCCATCAGCAATTGTTATTTGTAAATTTCTTGATGATAGCCATTGTTACTGGGATGAGATGGAATCTCAGTGTTGTTTTAATTTGCATTTCTTGAAGGACAAATGATATTGAACATGTTTTCATACATTTATTTGCCATTTGTGTGAATTCATCATAGATGAGCATTTTTGGAATGGGTCTGTGAATTTAGGGAGCCTGAATTTTTCATTCTTTATATATTCTGGAGAGAAGGAAGTCCTTTGTCTGAGGGAGAGTTGGCTGAAATTTTGTCCCAGTTTGTGAGTTTTCTTTTCACTCTGTTGGTGATTTACTCTGATATGTAAAAAGTTTTTAAGAAGATGAGATACAAGTTGTTGATTAGTTGAAGTATTCCCCATGCAGTTTGGTTGCTGCTCCTGAACTCTCTGCCTACACTATATCTTCAAGACTTCTACCTACTTTCTCTTCCAGTAGATTTAGTGCTTTTGTTTTAATACTTACGTATTTCATCCATTTTGACTTTAGTGTATGGTGATAGACCTGTGTCTAGTCTTAGTTTTCAGCATGTGGAAAGCCAGTTTCTCCAGCACCAGTTATTACAGAGGCTAGCATTCCTCCAATGTACATGTTTGATTCCTTGGTCAAATACAAAGTGGATCAGTGTATCTGTAGTTGTCTCTGCATCTTCTACTATGTTCCAATGATCTTTAGGTCTGATTAGGTCAGCCAGTACCATGCTGATTTTACCACGGTAGCTTCATAGTATAATTTCAAGTCAGGGGTTGTAATGCCACATATCTTGCATCTTTTGCTCAGTATTGCCATTTATATTCTAGGTCTCTTTTGTTTCCAAATAAATTTTAGGACTGAATTCTTTAGATCTGAGAAGTATGCTAATAGTACTTTGATCAGGATTGTGTTAAATCTGTATAACAGTTTTGGGAGTATGGCCATTTTCACACTGTTGGTTCTTCCTATTCATGAGCACAGACTATCATTCCATTTTCTCAAATCCTCTTTGATCTCTTTTTTCAGGGTACTATAATTTCAATGTATACATCTTTTATATCCTCCATTAGATTGATTCCTAAATATTTCATTTTTTGGATGCTATTGTGAGTGTTTTTTTCACTAATTTCTCTATCATTGAATTTGTTGTTTCTGTACAGCAATGCTATTGATTTTTGAGCGTTGACTTTGTATCCTGCTATGCTGTTGAATTTCGTAAACAATTTTAGAAGTCTTTTGGTGGAGTTTTTGGGGTCTTCTATGTAGAGTGAATAATTTAAATTATTCCTTTTTACCCTTATTAATTTTGCTTCATTCTCTTGTTTAATTTCTCTGGATAAAGTTTCATGAACTACAGTGAATAGGAGTAATGATAGTGGACATCCTTGACTTGTTCTTGATTTTAGAGCGAAAGCTTTCAGTTTTTGTGCATTTAGTGTGATATTGGCCATTAGTTCGTCATAGATGGTTTTCATGAGATTGAAGTAAAGACCATCTATTCTGATTTTATGTATGTAGGGTTTTATCATGAATTAGTGTTGGACTTTTCTGTGTGTATTGAGATATGTGATTTTTGTCTTGGCTCTGTTGATATGTTGTATTACATTTATTGATTTTTATATGTTGAACTATCTATGTATTCCTGGGAAGAATCCTACATGGTCATGGTGTATAATCTTCTTGATGATTTTTGCATTCTGTTTGTTCTTACTTCATTGAGCAATTTTCATCTATGTTCATTAGGGAGATTGGCCTATGGTTCTCTTCTTTATTTGGGTCTTTCCCTGGTTTTGGTATCAGGTTAATACTTGCCTCTAGGAATGAGTTAGAGAGTATTGTATTGTTTCCACCTGAATTTCATTAAAGAGTTTGAGGAGGTGGGGATATAGCTCAGTGGCACAAGTATCTGCCTGGCAAGTGCAAGGTCCTGAGTTCAATTCCCGGTACCAAGAAAAAGAGTTTGAGGAATATTGCCATCATATCTGCATTAAATTTCTTGTAAAATTCAGCAGTGAATCCATCAGGACCTGGGATTTTCTTTCATTTCATTAATTGACATTGTGTTTTTCAGAACTTTTATGTCTTTCTGATTAAGCTTTGGTAATTCATGTTTCTAGAAAATCTGTCCACTTCTTCTGTCTTTTCCACCATATGAGAGTAAAGATTTTCAGTGAAGGTAATGATGATCTTTCCACAGGATCTGTAGTGATTTAACTGTTTTCATGCCTCATTGCACGAATTTGAGTTTGTTTCTTTCTTTTTTGATAACATTGGCTAGGAGTTTATCAATTTTATTCTTTCAAACAACCAACTCTTTGATTCATTAATTCTTTGTATTATTTTAATCTCTCCTCTTATCTTCATAATTTCCACTGTACTATGGGCTTTTGTCTTGATTTTCTTTTTTTCTAGAATATTGAATTTCACCATTAGGCTATTTATTTGGGCTCATTCTGTTTTTCTGATTTGAGAATTCACATCTGTGAATTTCCTTCTGAGGACTGCTTAAATTGCATCCCACAGGTTCTAATAAGTTGTCTTTTCATTTAATTTTGACTGTAGATTTAAAAAAATTTTTCTTCTTCAATTTCATCTGGGACTCATTGGTTGTGCATTAGGGTGTTATTTATTTTCCATGTGTTAATGGAGTTTTTTCACTTTCTTTTATTATTAAATTTCCATTTTATTTCACTGTAGTCAGATAATAAGCATGGGATATTTTCAGTTCTTTTGCATTTGCTTAAACATGTTGTATGATCTATTTTACAGAATATCCCAGTTGCAGCTGAGAAGAATGTGTATTCTTATGTTGTTGAAGGGAACACTCTATTAATACCTACTAAGTTGATTTGTTTACATGTTTGTTTCAGCTCTGTTATGTCTTTGTGATTTATTACTAGATGATCTATCTCTTTGAGAAAATGTGGTGTTAAGACTCCCTGTTACAACTGAGTTATTGCTTAGTTGATTTTTCAAGTATATTAATATTTGTCTTTATAGATGAGTACTTCTATATTTGTCTTTATAGATGAGTACATATATATTTAAGATTGTTATCTCTTCTTGAAGTTTTCCCTAACAAGTATGTAGTGACTTTTGTATCTGTTTTGATCATTCTTGGTTTGAAGTTCACATTGCCAGAAACATTGCTACATCTGTATTTTTCTGGGGCCTTGTCGCATGGAAGATTATTGTTTTGTTTAAATGTGTCTGGTATATAGCACATTGTTGGATCTTTTTCCTTGATCTACTCTGCCCATCTGTTTCCTTTGATTGGTGAATTGAGGCCATTTACCTTGGTAGTTTTAACTGGCATACACTGGCTTACTTGGTCATCTTACTTTCTTGATACTGTTTTCCTGTTTTACTCCTCTGTTTAATCGCTTGCCTTTGCCCAGTATTCTTTCTAATGTATTTCTTGGAATTGTGCTAGTTTTTATCTCTATGTAGAATCTCTTTCAGTACTTTTTATAGGGTTGGTTTGGTGGTTATGAATTTCTTCAGTTGTTCTTTGTCATGGAAGTATCTTATATTTCCATTAATTTTTTTTCTTTTTTCTTTTAAAGAGAAAAGAAGAAAAACAAAATAAAAAAACAAAGACAAAATCAAAACAACACAGAAACAATAAAAGTGATACAGAATTTCAAAATAAGATGTTGAGAAATTAACAATGGTTGTTGAATTACATATTGTTATCTTCAAAGAATTTACTCAGATAACCAGATATAAGCATGTAAGACTGATGAAACAATTAAACATTAATTGTTCTTTTCAATAAACCAAGAAAAAATAGTTGTAAAATTATCTTAGCTATCTTGTATACATATACATTTTCTATTCTTTCTTCCTTTTCTCCTTTCCCTCATCCCAGTTATTCTTTCATTCTGAGCAATTTCTTTCCCTTTCACAATATCTATTGTACATTTCAAATTTTACTTACTCTTTCAGGTTTTTACACTATGGAGACAATATGATTATTACACATGTAATTTATTTCACTTATGAGTATGTTCTCTAGTCACAGCCATTTACATACAAAAGCCTCAAGTTTAATTTTATTTATAGTTGAATAATACTCTATTGCATAAAAATATTATATCTTTTTATCCACTTCTCAGTTGATGGGCATTTGGGTTGTTTTCAAGCTGTACTGCTATGAACATCGGTGCACATATATTGTGTGGTATGATGATTTCAGTTCTTCTGGAAAAATACCCAGAAGAGGAGTAACTGGATTGAAAGATACCTCTAATCCTGGTTTTGTGAGGAATATGCACACTGAGTGCACAGTAGTTGTATCAGTCTAAATTTCCACCAACAATGGAAAAGGTTTCATTCTGCCCAACAGCCCCACCAGCAATTGTTTTTGGTTGATTTCTTGATGATAGCTGTTATTACTGAGATGTGATGGAATCTAAATATTGTTTTAATATGCATTTCTTGAATGAATATTTCTTCAATGATACTGAACACTTTTTCATATATTTATTTCTCATTTGTATTTTTTCATTTGAGATACGTGTATTCATTTTAGATGCTTCATTTTGGAATGGGTCTGTGAATTTAGGAGGTCTGATTTTTTTCATTTCTTTATGTATTCTAGATATAAGTCTTTTTTTGAGAGACAGTTGGCTAAAATAGTTTCCCAATTCCTGGGTTTTCTTTTTACACTGTTGGTGATTTCTTTTGCTGTGCAGAAACTTTTTAATAATATGAGATCCCAGTTGTTGATTCTTTGAAGTATTTCCCACATGGTTTGCTTTATTTCATGAAATCTCTCCCAACCTTTAGGTCTTCAAGATTTCTACCTACTTCGTGTTCCAGTAAATTTAGTGTTTCTGTTTTAATATTTAGATCTTGGTTTCATTTTGACTTTACTTTAGGGCCTGTGAAATGCACAGTTCTAGTGTTGGTAACTGGCATAAAGAGAGCCAGTTTTTCTGCTACAGTGTATTAAAGAGACTATTTTTCTTCTAGTGAACATGATTGGCTCCTTTGTCAAAGTTAAGATGACTGAGTGTGTTTGTGGTTGTAGCTACATCTTCTAGCCTGTTCCCTTGATCCTCAGGTCTGAATTTTTTGGCCAATGCCCTGCTGATTTTATCACAGAAGCTTTGTAATATAATTTAAAGTTGGGATGGTGATGCCTCCAGCCCTCACTTTTTTGCCCAGGAATTATTTTCTATTCTGGGCCTCTTCTGGTTCCAGATCAATTTTAGAAATATTTTCTCTAGATCCTTTCAGTGCACAAATGGTATTTTGATTGGCATTGTATTGATTCTGTATAAGAATTTTCAGAGTATGGCCATTTTCACAATGTTGGTTCTTCCTATCTGTTATGGTTGATACATTATGTCAACTTGGAGAGTCTAGAGGTTTGGCTAAGTAACTCAGCAGTTATAAATCTTGGGGTAAAAAGGACATGCCCTTACCCTTCTGGGATGTTGTTTATTGTGTTAATTTGGGAAGTTTAAAAGGTTAACTGTGTGATTCAGCAGGAAGCCAGGGTGCTTACTTTGTATACATCCTGAGCCTGTGGAAGAGGAGGGCATGGAGACTGTATGTGAGCTACATGCCCCCTGGGTGGGGGTAGGCTGTTTACAATGTAAGGGAAGAGAAGAGGCTGCTTGCAGCCATTCCTCCATTTTTGCTGTTTGTTTTTGCTGTGCTCTGCTGCCATGAACAGTTTGCCCTCTGCCATGTGCCACTCTGCCTCAGAACCAGCCAAGTATGGACTGAAACCTCCACAAACTGTAAGCTAAATAAACCTTTCCTTCCTTCATTTTGGGCATTGAGTATTTTGTCTCAGCAACCAGAGAAAAGTAACCAAGACACTATTCATGAGCAAGGAATATCTGTCCATTTTCTGAAATCCTCTTCTAAATGTTTTTCTAAAGTATTGTAATTTTTACTGTGAAAATATTTTATTTCCTTTGTTAGATTTATTCTTAGGTATTACAATTTTTGAAGGCTTGTCAAAAGTATGGTTTCACTCATTTGTCTCTCAGTGTATTTGTCGTTTGTGTACAGGAATGCTATTGATTTTTGAGTGTTGACTTTATATTCAGGTATGCTACTGAATTTCTTTATTAATTTTAGGAGTCTTTTGGTAGAACTTTTAAGTTATTCTATGTAAAGTATCGTGTTATATGAATAATGATAATTTCACTTCTTCCTTTCTTATCCTTATTCCTTTTATTTTTCTCTCTTGTCTAATTGCTCTTCTTAATGTTTCCAGAACTATGTTGAATAGGAGTGGTGATAGTGGACTGCCTTGTCTTGTCCCTGATTTTTATCTACAAATCTCTTATTTAAGACTAATTTTGGCACCAGGATGTTTGTCCCTCCCTTTGTTCCAATTACCTATATTTTTAATTGATTTTCTCTGAGTATCTCCAATGTAAGTCCTCGTTTATTTAGTCATGTTGAATCCCTCTGATATTTCTTTGTCAATTTTTGAGTACATTATCCTTTTATTTGTATTAGTGATATATTGAACTTTCTTGCTATGAGTGTATTGGTATTCATCATTCATTTTAGTTATAGTAGATTTCGTTTTATGCTTTTGGATGTGCCAATATTTGGTGCATATATACTTATAATTGTTATCTCTTTTTTAATCTTTACTTTTAATCAGAGCATGTTATATATATATATATATATATATATATATATACATACATACATACATACACACATATATAATGATCATATTCATCATGGAGAATTTGTGCCTGTATGTAAGATATCATAATTCATTTTCCCATTCTCTTCTCCTACCTTCACTACTTTCCCTGTGAGCCTCCTGCATTGTCTTTAGTTGTCTCAATGATTTTTATAGCCTGAATGGATCTCAGCATTTGTGGTGTTGACTTTTCTCCAGGGTCATCAGAATGCTTGCACTGGAGGTCTGGACAGAAACAGGGTCCACTACAGGGCTGGGATATTCCTCTCTCCATGGTCATATGTTCTGAAATAGCAGTCATAATTGGGTTTCATTGTCTGTTAAGATACAAACATATGCTTGACCATGAGTTATTAACTGCACTGTGCAATTCCATTTTCTGTTTGGATGTCCTATAGGTTTTGAGCTCTAGGTGTGCTTGTCAGATTTGCCCTTTTGCCAGTGAAGTTCTGCTGGAGGGTATTTACTTTCTGCAACCAAGTTTTAAAAATTTAAGGTAAAATTTTAAGTAATGATAACAAGATCTAATTGTGCATGTGGACATAACCATATTCCTCCTTTTTGTTTTTGTAATTGTATTTTTAAAGAAAGGTGAGTATGTGTGTATAAATAATTGAGCTATCCATAATACTACCCCTATGAAGAAGTATCCCTAACTGTAGTTGTGAGTAAATGGGCATAGATTCCATTTTAACAGCTTCAGGCTTAAAAGGGACAATTTAAAAGAAGACCACATTCAGGAACCTTCTCCAGACAGCTAGTTTAATGGGCCTCAGATAGACATCCTGTTGTGATTTACCAGTTATGAGCTTTAAAAGGTTGATATGGTGGATCCCAGTAGAAACTGTCTAGCATATTTAATTTTGCTTTCAAATGACTCAGTAGTATGATTCAACAATTTTTATTTTCTAGATATAGTTTATTGTATCAAATTTATATATTACCTTATAGTGGTAAATGCTCTAAAACGAATACTTAAGCTACTTCAGTTCTAGTACTTCTCCCTCACCAACCCCCCTCAAGACATAACAGAATGTGGTAACTTTACACCAACCTTGTGTATAAATTTTTCCTTATTAAACATTGTACCTTATTTTGTTAAATCATTTTGTTGAAATCCAATTCTGTATTTTGGAAAACTAGCAGTGTTTTCTTCTTAATTAACAAGAATTTAGATTTTTTAAAAACTGATATCCACATTTTATATTTGCCTGTTACTTGTCATATCATTGTTTATCTGTTTATTGCGTGTATTCAGTACATGAATCGGTAAATTAAAAAAAATTCCTTTCATTTGTTTGGTCACTTGGAGTTTGGCAGCCTCTAGGCAAGAACAAACAATTTTTTTGAGAAATTAGAGTATGTACATTCAAGGCATTAATGCTAGAATGGAAAGCCAGAGTTGGGAAAGAGCTCGGTCTAGAAACTTCTGATGGGACTGGAATAATGATTGCAACACATTGTCACTGATGTTTGGTCATAAGCCTCTCTAGTTTTAGTTGATTTTATCTAAAGAATTTAAGGATTTTTGTTGAACTTTTATAGATTTTGTTGTAATTTATTGTTAATAACCCATAAAAGTGGTCCTTTACCAGTGTAGCTGGAAACTGCAAGAAGAGTTAGTGATTGGAACCCCTTATTATGTTGAGCTTGTGACAACAGTGTTTTATGTAACTTTTGGCCGTACTTTTCTGCAGGATGTTCAATACCAAGTTAAAGTGAGACTTGTATTCATCAAAATTAGCCTATTTCTACCTATCAAACCAACCTATTAAATCTCTTTAGGGTTTACATTGGAACCAAGTACAGAACCTTTGTGTTCTTCTGTCAGTGTCAGGCATCAAGGTGAGTCACAGCCTTTTCTAAGCCAAATTTTTTAATGCAACCATGGGAGATTTTTTTCCCTCTAGTGACCCTCTTCTGGCACAATATTTGTGTCTAGGTCTTGTAAATCACTATAGTTGTGGGATGTTGCAGAATAGGCTCCTTCATGTTCTAGGTCCTCATTGAACTTGGAGGGCCAAGACCAAAATATTGGTTGTCCTTTAAGCCCAGTTACCTTTCTAGCTTTGGTCTCAAAATCTCAATTGTTGAACACACAGAAGAGAAGAACAATGACACGGTCTTTGTAGTGGGAACAGTGAGCTTAATTATTACAATTCTATCTAGATATCAAGCATTTTGCAATATAAAGTATATCCAGAAGAGTGTTATTTCTTACCAATCATTTTTGTTCTGATTGAATTCTTAGAGAGTTAACAGACAGCAGTTACAATTTATAAAGAAAATTTGAGATCAAAAGCCTTATATAATATTTTAGCATGACAATCATGATGACATAATTTTTGTAACACACTTACCTTTATACTTTGGTATAGAATAGCCTTTTTAGTCAATCATCTCTATCTAGCGCATAAGATGCTCTCACCTCTTTCTCTGTCTTCTATTTATGTTTTCACTGTCTCCCTGGCTGTCTTTTGGCAGGATCCACTGTGATTTCACTCATTTAATTCTTGATTGTATGGGTTTTGTATTTTCTGTTCTTATGTTGATACAGTTAGGTAGAGTCTTGACTAGTTTATGTAGTCTTTCAAAGAACTGACTCTTTGATTCACTAATTCTTTGTATTTTGTAGTCTCAATTGCATTAATTTCTTTTCTTTTTTTTTTTGTCTCACTATGCAGGGTCTCACTATGCAGTTCAGGCTGGCCTTAAACTCAGACTCACTTTGTAACCCAGGCTGACCTTGAACGTGCAATGATCCAATCCTCCTGCCTCAGTCTCCCGAGGGCTGGGATTGCAGGTGTGGGCCACCACGCCTGGCTAATTGCTTTAATTTCTGCTCTGATCTTTATAATTTTCTTCCTTGTATGAGCTTCCTGTTTAACTTACACTTTGTTTTTTAGAGTCTTGAGGTTCAACTTCAGGTTATTTTTTGAGCTCTCTCTATTTTTCTGATGTAGGGATTCATCACTATAAACTTCCCACATATGACTTCTTTTCTTAAATCCTCCAGGTTCCTGTATTTCATACTGGCATTTTCATTTAATTGTAGTCTAATATTTTTCTTTAATTTCATCTGTGACCCGTTGAACATTTAAGAAGATATTATTTAATTTGCATTTGTTTATGTACTTTTCATGGTTCTTTTGTAATTGATTTCCAATTAAATTGCAGTATGACCTAATATTATGCCTCGGATAATTTCAATTTCTTTGAATTTTCTTAAGCATGTTCTATGAGGTAGTATGTGATCTATTTTAGAGAAAACCCAATGTGCTTTTGAGAAGAATGTATATTCTGTTGTTGGGTGGAACACTCTGTGCATATCTATTAAAGTCTATGTATTCAAAGATTTGATGAAGCTCTGATAATTCTTATTGAATGTTTGTCTACTTGGTCTGTTTGTGACAGTGAGGTGTTGAGCTCCTCTATTATTGGTAAAAGGGGAGTAAAAAAAAGACACAAGCTCACCAATCAGAAGTTATGTTTATTTAACAGAATCTTGGGCTGGACCACACTGCCAATCAGACAAGAACCATTACTCTGTCATACAAGCTATATTGTCTTTTATAGGGGCATGCACCCAGACAGGGGCTGTGAAAAGCAAAGGTCAAAACAGGACTTTCAAGGGGAAGAATTCAGCAAAAGGTACTAGTAGCTCTCTTCCACAAACAAGGCTTGATAATTGTATAAGGAGTGTGTTTTTCCTGCAAGAGCAGGGGTAAAGAACGTTGGAAGTTATGGTTTGTAGCTGTGCTTCTTGGGCCTTATTAATCTCAGGTCATGGTTAATCTTTAGCAGGGATAAAAGCATAACAGTACGAAAGAGTGTCATAGTGGTCTCTGGTCAGCCTAGGATAGCAGTAGCTGGTCTTCTTTATTGCAGATTCTATGGTTAGATAAGAAAATGGCCATTGCACCTCCTGACTGCTTATGATAATTAGGGACTGTGTTGGTGTTTTGTTGGAAATGAAGAAGGAGGACCATCTTGATCCGATATAGTAAATGCCTGTGAAATTACTGCAATCCTCTTGGTGAGAAATCTTTGAAACAGATTGATTAAGCATGATAATAATAAACAGATGAGTAAAAGCAGAAGAGACACTATAAAAGAAAGAATCCAAGACAGGATGTGGGACATCCATGAGGGCCAGGTAGAAGAGGACTGGAAGACAAGTACCCCACTTTGAGCAGCTGAGATATACTACTATAAAAACAACATTGTTCCTGAAGTAAGGCACAAATTTTGCCATATATGGCAGTGACCAGTGTAGCTGGTTTTGAGTGGTGATTAGCTGCCCTGAGATTTCCTCAAGGAAGAGGAAGACAACTATCACATTTTTTCTCATAAGTGGAAATTCTCTAAAAAGAGAATTTTGTAGTTAAGAAGGATTATTAGGGACTGGGAGCAGTGCAGATCAAAGATTCAGGAGGAGGGGAGAAACAGGGTAGGTTGGGTTTGCATAGAAGTGTGGATGGGCATAATGACTATATGATGTATGCAGGTATATAAAAATCACAGTCGATCCTATAAATTTGCAAAATTATTGTTGATAATATATCAATAAAATGTTATAAAAGCATGCATTTATTTTCTCAGAAAAATAAAAAATAAAAATGCTGCATATTTTTGCATTGAATACAGTATGGTACCAAATTAATGTGTACTTTTATGTTTTGGTTTAACAGTAAAAAATGAAAAAGGTAACTCATTAACTTACACATAATTTTACAGTTTTCAATTTTCTTTTTATAGACTTTTTATGATACTATCATGAGAAAAGATATTCAGTATAATTTCACTTTTTAAAAATGTTCTGTTTTGGGGATCTATGTTGGAGAATGTTCTATGTGCTAATGAGAGAAGTGAATACTCAGTAGCTGTTGGGTGGAATGTTGGCAGCTATGTTAGTTTCATTTGGTCCAGATTAAAGCTCCACTCTACAATCTCTTTGCAGACTTTGTAGGGATGATTTATCCATTGCTGAAACTGGAATGTTATACTATCCAACTTTTATTTCACTGACATTTGTCTCTTGCTTTAGTTGTATCAATATTTGCTTTTTAAAGTGGATATCTCAAAATTGGGTGCATATGTGTTTATTGATACAAGTTCCTTAGTCTGTTTTATTTCTTTTTTTTCTGTTCTGGAATTAAAATATTCTATTTGTGATAAGTATTGTCCATCTTACATTCTTTTTTATTTCATGATAATGGAATACATTATTCCAACCCTTTACCTTCAGTCTCTGTGTGCTTTTAGAGGTAAAGTACATGTAAGCAAAGATAGTTGTCTGTACTTTATGAAAAAATTAAAAAATAATAACAAAATTTTAAGAGAATAACACTGTGTATCATATCCCAAATAGTTATTCAGAACAAGACAGACAAAATTTTGTTTTTTGCAAAGAATAAACAAACAGATAATGCACAGAACTATCTTTTCAATGAACTAAGAGAAACTAGTAGCATAAATGAAACAAATTAGCATATATGTTAAAATAGTTTTGAAACAGTATTGCTCAATTGAAGAATTATTTGAACTTCTCCATACTTCCTATCTCTCTGTGTTCTATCTTATTTTCACTGTCTCCCTCTCTGTCTGTCACTCTATCTGTATCTCTCTCTCTGTATATATATGTATATATATTCTCATATAAAAGAAATCATGTGATATTTAAGCTTGTGTGTTTGACCTATATCAGTTAAAATGTTCTAAAGTTCAATCCAGTTACTAACTAATGCATCAAGTTTATCTTTCGTTATGGATGTGTAGTACTCGATTGAATCTTATCTTTTCAAAAATTCCATTCCTTGTCTTTTAATGAGAAAACTGAAAGCATTTATGTTCAATGTACTTATTAATACACATGGTCTTACTACAGTTATTTTCTTACTTTATTTTAGCTTTGTTTGTAGTTGCTTTCTTATACTCTTCTTAATAAGTGATTTACTCTCTTGCATATTTTCAATTATTGCTTAGTACTTTTGTTTGTGTGTTATACATTTTCATTTGTGGCTACCATGAGGTTTAGAAGAAAAACAACTTTTGATTATAAAAAGCTACTATGACATGATATCAGCTTATTATTCGAAAGAACAGAAACAGTGCAGGGACAAGGTAAACTACACCAGCAACAAAACTCTCCATTTTCACTCCATTCTTTCCCTCATATTTCATTTAACATGTATCTCTATTGCCTGTCTCTCCATATGCTAATGTATTTATAATTATTTTAGTTTTTTTAAAAATATTACTCTTAATACTAGGATATGAATGATTTATGAACAAGGCTATCAATATCAGAATATTCTGAGTTTGTTTAGACAAGTAATCATGCCAGTGAATTTTTTAGTTTTCCATTTTTCTCCTTACTCTTTAACATTGCTTTTATCAGTTTGAAAAAACTCCCATAGCAATTTGGGTGGAAGTTTGTGTACATATGTTCTCATAGTATTTTTTTTTTTGGAAATGTCTATCTCCTCTATTTGTAATGAAAAACTTTGATAGGGAATTCCTAGCTCATAGTATTTTCTCCCCTTCAGTATTGTGAGAATGTTATGCATCTTCTTTCTGGCCTAAAAAGTTTCTTGAACAATGTGATGTCAGACAAATTTAGATGCCTTATGCATTATTTATATATTTACTCTTTCAGCCTCTAGAATCTAGACTTTATCTTCT
>PVLD010029267.1:0-18282 GCA_004027595.1 Dinomys branickii | reverse complement strand
GTAGGACAGCATCCAGAGCTAATTCCCTTCTATGTTCTCTATAATTCTGTATTTCCTAAGCCGTTTTTGTATTAGCAGAAGTGAAGATAACTTTATATTATACAGCATCCAGTGCAAATTCCCTACTACCTTATCTATAATTTGGTATTTCCTTTAATGTCTTTGTGTTAACTAATGTGAAAATAACTATGTAATACAATATCCAGTTCTAATTCCCTACTATATTCTGTATAACTTTGTATTTTCTGCATTGTTTATGGCTTTTCTGGTTCATATGTCTCCATTCTTTTGTCTTTAAAATAAAATTTAAAATAAATAAATAAATAAAATGAAATTTGCTTCACATACACAAGGGGTGTATACACACACACACACACACACACACACTGACTACAGCAAATTTTTCTAATGTTGGGAGTCATTTAGGAGAATAACTACTACATTTAGATGCAAGATAAGATTACATCAGATTCAAATCTATCCTTAAACATCTTCTAAGTTGTTAAGTTTTTCAAAGTGAATAAATTAAATTAATTTACTTAGGTAAATTAAGGAACTAAAAATTAAAATTAGCAAATTAACATTTTAAAATGTCTCTTGGGCAGAGGCTGTAGTTCACAAGCAGAAGTGCTTTCTTAGCATGTGTGAGGCTCTGGGTTCAATGCCCAGCACCACAAAAAAATTAATCAGGCACCATCTAGTTTCCCCTTTTCTTTTGGTACTGGGAATCAAACTCACAACCTTGTGCTTGTCGGGCAGGTGCTGTGCCGCTGAGCTATATCCCTGGGCCCCCACTCTTACTTTCTTACACAATCATGTCAAGGACTGTCCTACACTCAGATCAATAGCCTTAATTCCTTCTCACCTTCTCAAGGCTCAATTTACGGACAGCATAATCATTCACTCATTTCTCAGCTCTATCCGCAAGTTAAAAAAATAAAAATGAAAACCCCAGCTGTGATCGCAAAGATTGTTAAGATTTTGCTTATTTGGACTGCTCCACTGCTACCTGTGTAGGCACTGCCACCTTTTTCGAAGCTCCCAGTTGTGCCTTCATGCTTCTTCACTTTCAGCAGCCTTTATTTCCCATTTCACTAGGAAAGACCACTGGTATAAATGTCCTTGACTTTCTTCTTAAGAGCTCTGTTCTAAATCTCTTTTGTTCTCTAACCTCTTGAAGGAAGACAGCTTGCCAGGCCTCCACCATTCAGGTATGTTCAGATTGCGCTCCTCTGGAACCTGCACACCAATTTTTTCAGCATCCTAGGTCTTTTGCTGCTTTATTGGCCACCCAGATCTTCCTTTCTAGCCACAGAGTAAATAACAAAGTAGCTCCTGTTGGAGGGAAAACGTTCCCTTCATGTTCCAGTCAGCCACTCTGATTAACAGTGAGGCAGAGATTCACTCACACACAGCTGTGGCCAACTTGATTCCAATTTAAACATTACCCTACGATGCTTTAACAGCCCAGCAGGAAAGTTTTTGAGAAGGGATACAAGCACTGCCTGTCTGTGATCAGACCGCTTGGCACAGCACACAGCACGGCTCTGAACGCCATCTCTCTTGGAGACACTCAAAGGTTATATAATCAGGAAATGCACCCTGGGCGGCCTGCCCTGCACCTCTCTACACCTGTGCCTGTGACTCACTTTCTTGGCAACTGCATCAAATAAGAGGGGGGAAGCAAGGCCTCTTTTACAGACCTGAAAGCCTGGGAGTTCATTTTCTTGTTTAAACTCTGAAGACTATCTGATGGCTAATAAAACTAGGAAGAAAAAAGGATGTAGGATGGATACCATGGAGACAGGAAGAAGAGTTAAATAGTACAGGGAGAAAAGGAGAGAGAGAATGGAGAAACAACTGGAAGAACTGAGTATCAAAAATAATAAAAAGAGGGTGAAGAAACAACAATGTTTTAATAAATATTTTGCTTTCTAGTGGGCTTTAAATGAAGAGCAATATTTAATTTAAACTGTTTTTAATACACACTAGCTTGTCGGCACTATAGTGAAAGATTGGCTGGGGATGTGGCTCAGCGGTAGAGCTCTTGCCTTGCATGCACAAGGCTCTGAGTTTGATCTCCAGCTCAGCACACATTATAGTGAAAGATTGTTTCTATGTTTGCCTTTTCCTTTTTTTTTTATTTTATTTTTTATGTTTGCCTTTTCCAAGAACATCTCAGGTGCTGTATTAAGGAAAGAAAAAATTCTATGCATAATAGCCACATTGTACTACACAGGAAATGGGTCAAATAAGTTAAACTGTGACATTTCCCATACCTTTGCAATTGCACTTTCTTCCCTGATACTGAGTCCACGGCCTTTGCACCGAGCTACATCCTCAGCCCTCCACCACTTTAAAAATTTTTAACATTGAGTCAGAGTCTTGCTAAATTGTCCATGATGGTTTCAAACTTGCAATCCTCCTATCTCAGCCTTCCAGAATGCTGGGAGTATAGGCATGTGCCAACATGCCCAGCTTACAATTTATATTTTTTCCCAATGCTATGATATTTTGCATGCAAGATTGCAGCACTATCAATTAACAGCTTTCAAAATCTTTCTGAAAGTATGTGTTAATGAGAATTTTATGAGGTAGAAACAGATCTCAATTTCTTTTTAAATATATCACAATGCATACAAAGTGTATCTTTACCATTTAATGTTTTCTTATTGTGACATAAGACCTAGATAAATATACATGAGAAATGAGAACCATAGGCTTATTCAATGTAGGCTCATCTTTAACAATATAAAAGCAAAAAAAAAATTGAAATATTTTTCACAACTGTCTGTGCTATTTGGATTTTTCTTTGCACCAGACTAAATGATGACAACCACAGGATTAAATTGCAGTCACTGTGTGGTAAGTGCATGCTGTAGAAGCACCCAGAAGGGGATCCTCACTGTGCCAAAAGTAAGCATTTTCTTAGGAAGGAATCTTCCTTTAAGTAGGGGCCCTCCTATGGGCTGCAGCTTGACACTCACATGTCCCCCATTTCTATGCAGCCTTAAAAGAGTAACCCCAAGTCAAGAGTAACCCCAAATGTGTAGCACATGTGTTGATTTCTTATGTTGTTATGTTACATTTCAGCTGTTAGTTATGTTAATGGAACAGTTTTGCATATTTCCTTTTGATGTATTCATTTTAATGATCATGTGTATGTATCTTACTGTGATTGCCTGCTAACACTGATTGCACGATGCTTTGCTGTCACCACCAGGCCAGGAATGGAAGTAAGAAAGAGAAATGTAAAACTTTTGAACTATATGACTTAAAATACATTTTTTGACACACTAAGGATAAGGTATGTCAAGATCTGTATGCTGTGAAACCTTAATACCAGCATATAGGGTTATCCAATAGATCATTTTATCAGGTTAACTAAAATTGAGGTCACTTAAAAAGGAGGTTTTTAAAAAATGATCTCACTACAAAGAAATGGTAAATGCATGAGATGATGAATATGTTAATTAACACAATTTGTCACATAGGGTGAACACATATCAAATCATCACATTGCACCTCGCCAATATGTATAGTTATCATGTTAACTGAAGATTACCTTAAACAGTTTTTCAACATAGCTTGTTAAAGTAGTCCAGAGATAGAAGAAAGTATTTATTCAGCACTTCGTGTTTTCCATAAATTTTTGTTTCTTTGATCCACTACTTGACTATAGTGGTAAAAGGTAGCAGAAGCCCTCTTAGTATGCATCTTTCACATTCTCCTAGCAATTTTCTAAGATGCCCACTAAGGCTGCATAGGAAATAAAAAGTAGTCTGCCCCTGCTGTTTCCTTCTACTTATGAGCAGGTAGCACTGGGGCTCTGCCTGTTAGACTGACAGGGTACTACCAACATCTGCTAGCCTCTGAGGGAGAAGTCCCACAAAACAGATAACACTACTTCATACACCAAAAGACAAAAGAAAAAATCCTTTGATTACAGAAATATACAAAAGTTTGTCATAAGCCCCTTCTTTGTTCAAGTTCACAGTAAATAAACTGTGCAGAACCTGATAATTCTGGAGCAAAGGTGGTGTGCCTTGTTTAGTAGGTGCAAGAAAAGGGTTCATAAACATTCTCGAAAATGTCAGAGAAAATTCTGAAGGTGGAAGGTAAGGGTCTCCGCCTCTAACTTTAAGGAAACTTAAAATAGAGAGGATCAAGGTGATACTTCTTTTGTGATCTCTCTTTTTCCATTATAAGCAACAATACGGTGAAGCTGCCTTGTCCCAGCTCACAAGAGCCATTCATACATTTTCAGGAATTTTCTGAGTTGTTGTTAAATTCAGTCATTATCACAGGTTATATTACAGTCCATTTTCAGGAAAGTAGATGGAACTTGAAACAGCCATGCTAAGCAAAATAAGGCAGGCACAGAAAGTTAAATATCACATGGTTTCTCGTTTGAGAAACGTAAAATATAAATAAATGAATAAAATGAAAGAGTGATGGTAGGAAACAACAAGGCAGACTCTTGGAGATGGGGAAGGGAATCAGGGGCAGGTAAGGGAGAAGGAAGAGTTAGGGGAGCGGCACATAAAGAGATTTAAAATGATCAAGACTTGTTATATGCATGTACTCTTTCCTCAAAATGAGAATCACTATTCTGTATTGCAAACATATGCTAATAAAATTAAATCAGTATAAAAGAAAAATTAAAGTCTGGATAATGAATTTCCAAAACTCATTGCTTTCTATTGAATCTGCAGTTTTCTTATTATCTCTGCCCTTGAGGTTATTCGCCTCTGTGGCACTGCGCAGTGGAAGCAGTGTATGGCGTTGGACTACTGAACATCGCTCTTAACTCTGTTGGTGAAGTCACCCATGGTGACAGTGCTTACACCCAGAAGTCAGCAGTCAAATATTTACTGGAAGTAATGCTACATACCATATGATACCAGTTTCACACCAGAATATGCCACTTTATAACACAGTTTACTTATATTCTCCATTTAACTTGCATACATTTAAAAAAATATGGATACAGTAAAATCCCTCTTAATTGTTAGAGTAAAGCTAAATTATAAAAAAGTCAGCAAGCCTTTCTTTAAATTTGTTTACATTCTGAACTGTGTTTATTTAGAAAAGAATGAAGCTATACTTCAGTCTGATAAGTAAATTTAACTTCAGTATGATAAGTAAGTCAAAAGAGGTAAAATTCAGTGGGAAAAACTTGTTAACTTGTCCTCATGAGAACTAGAAGGAACAGCCTCAAAGATCAAATGTTAAGACACTAAATGAAATAAAAGTGGCACTAATGGGTCTTGATTCAGTGTCTGAACCTCAAAAATATCCAAATAACTTTACAAGTGATCTTAAACACAACACAGCAGATGTCCACTAAACTGTAACAACAAAAAGCCATATTGCTGTACTTGATGGCAAAGAGCAAAGTGACATGCAACCTTCTCAACTGGCCTCAATAACCCCACCCTTGGAATTGATATAAACAAGGAGGTAAAACTGTGCTCCAAAAAGCTAAAGGTAAAAAAGGAATTTATAAAAGAAATATAAGCACCCTGTTACAGGACACTTTCAGAAATCACAAAATATTTACTTCAAGAAGAAAAAGAAGTCTGTTTTCACATTTTCATAACCATTCATAGCTCTGATGCTCACAGAACATTATTATCTGAGTTCATATGAGGCAGAAAAAGAAAATAATGAGCAAGTTCAAGCAATCCAGTCTTTTTTTCCTGCAAGAGGAGGAAAAAATGATGATTTTTAATGACCTCTCATATCCCACTAGGAGCTCTCAAAAACATTACTGAGGAGCTATGCCGAGAGGGAATAAATTACAGATGGAGCTTTGCACAAATGGATTTTCATGTGAAGAACCTTGGGTTTTTCAATTAGGAATCTTAAAAATGGGATGTAGGGATTGCAACATCCTAATACTGAAAGGCAAACTACTGCAGAGATCAACACAAGATGGAATTGTACAAAAAAGATAATGTGATGACAATCAAACAGAAAAGTTCTGGCAGTTTCTCAGACCATACTAAGAAGTCAAAGCAAAAGAACCCAAGATAATGCCAATAGGATAAAAGAATAAAACAAGCTTGAATCACTTTGGACAAAATGAAAAATCAGCAAGGGAAGACAGATTGTGTTAAGTGAAGCCAAAAACAAACCATAAACTCAAGGGATAAAATAGTCTATGTTTGTAAGATTGATTTGGGCCATTGCTTAAGACATTTTAAGCAAAATCAATTAAACACATGATGGAATAAAATAGACAAGCACATAAGGAAGAATTATTACTAAGTGGTCTAAGGCAACATAAGGAGCAAATAAAGACGTTATCTTATCTATTTTTATTCATTTTCTAAAGCTTAACAGAACCAAAATATATTAAACTAACATGATTATTTAATCTCTAATAATACATAATTTCTTGGAAATCAGTGAACAAAGAATAAGTCAATGAGAAAAGCATGACTATATTAACATTTTTTGTTTTTAAAAACATGCCTCTAAGGGATGCTAATCCATGCTAACAAAGTGCACAAGACTGCTACATGAAACCAGAGCATCAGTAATAATGAGAAAACGAGCCATCAGTCAGGCTCGGTGTTGGTGCTAAGAGGCACACATCTCTGCTGTCTGACCCTTCCCCTGACTGAGGCAGTCCTCTTAGATGTGCTGCTACCTTCCTTACAATCTGGCGGGCCTGTGAAACCACTCTGTCTCTAGACAAGAGCTCATATCTGTTCAGAATTATTACACACTGATTTCATAGTTTATGTTGTAGAAACCTTCTTTGTTAATATTTTTTGGGTGACATAAGAGGAGAAGAGATTTCACTGTTGCTCTAGTGCAATTTATTAAGAGCTCTTTATTAGGAATAAACTTGGGGACTATAACTGCAGTGTGTCTGAAAGGAGAATGTTGATAATTGTTGAACATAAATTATGGTATATGAGCAATCATTAAATTCTTTACACACACACACACACACACACACACACACACACACTTGTTTAGAAATACCTGGTTGGCAATCATATCCAAATAATCAGTGATTAACTATAATTATATTTATAACATGTTGTTGAAAATGTAACCATGCTAATGAGTTCATTAATTTACTCAACAACTACTGAAGCACCTTAAGCCACTTTCAGTTCAAAACATATAAGGCAGAGAAAGCACTGTCTTAATGGACTCACAAGTCTGTGGGGGAAAATATTAACATGAAATTTTACATATAATATTTATAAAGATATTTTAAATCTTAAAGTGAAATATGAAACAAGGTGGTAAAAAGATAACCATTTATAGAGACAATTATAAGAAAGCAACAGGTTATAAATTAACAGTATAGGGCCTAGAGTCAGAAAACACATGGTTCTAACTCCAAGTTCACCAATTGCTAAATTAATTAGCAAAGTAGTTTCTAAATCTACAGAATGGGCATAATACCAATATCTAACTCTTAGGATTGTCTAGAGTTAAATTATCCACATAAAGTTATTACCACAGAACTTAAAATAGTAAATATTAAATAAATGTCATATATATAATCATTATGGATCAGGGAAGTTAGGTGTTGACCTTTCTGGACATAAGAGGATCTTTGGATATCCTTCCCTGGTCCATTAATACTACAGCATTCAGAATCTTCACACTAAAGTGAGTAGCTGGTATGAACATCAGGAATAGGACTAAGAACAGGAACAGGAACAGGAACAGGAACAGGAATAGGGAGGAAGAGGAACAGGAATAGGAATAGGAAGGAAGAGGAAGAGGAAGGAAGAGGAAGAGGAATAGGGAGAAAAGAAGAGGAACAGGAACAGGAATAGGAAGAAAGAGGAAGAGGAATAGGAACAGGAATAGGAAGAAGAGGAACAGGAACAGGAATAGGAATAGGAAGGAAGAACAGGAACAGGAATAGGAAAGGAGAGGAAGCGGAAGATGAAGGAAGAGGAAGAGGAAGGAAGAAGGGGAACAGGAACAGGAAGGAAGAGGAATAGGAATAGGAAAAGAGAGGAAGAGGAATGAATGGATAATTGTAAGCCAGAAAGCCAGCTGCTGAGCATATTCTTCCCAAGTTCACTTTACTAACACGACGGAGTGCAACACAAGACAAGAATCTTGCTGATTCTGTGCTCAGTGATTCATAGTGCTCAGGATTCCAAGCCTGACAGCTACTTGGGACATCATCTCTCTGGTAACAAAAACAAATAATGTAACAAAGCTTGAATAGTAACGGCTTAACACTCAAGAAACAGCCTAATTCTGAAGACACTGAAATTTACCATAAAGTTACAAAGAGATTCACGATTTTCCACATCCAGTCACCACCCAACTTCACCCCTCACACACACCCTTCATCTTTTAGGAAACACAGATTGACTCTTAATGCCACTGCTGAGTAAAGAAATAATGAGCTCTGTTAGTACACCTGAAAATACACCATCACAGGGGGAAAGAACACTTAGCTTATAACACTTTAAGCTGTCAGGACCACCCTGAAGTATTTAAGTTCTGTAAATGTGAACTAGAAAGAAGAGTCAATTAAGATAATGGATGACAATAAGCAAGAAAAAGCTAAGCTAAATAATCTTCTATGTTACCCCTCTTATGCCATAAAAAAGTGCCTTTCAAATGCATTTCTGTTAATACCTAAGGTTTTGGTTACCTAAAGTTAGCTCAGATATAATTGGAAAATATTGTTCAGGACAATGCACATTTTAAGGGAAAGGGCTTGATGGTCTTTTCTGATCCTTCTAAGGTTCTCTGGGAAAGTGGGCAAAAAAAGCACATTCACAGACCTTGATAGAAAGAACTTTTGGGAAGGCAGCACCTGTGTGTGCTTTTCTCACCAATATGTTCTGTTATGGCTTGGATGGAGAATGTCTCCTAAAGGCCTCATGTGCTTGGAGGCAGGGTTTTTGATTTTTTTTTTAGACAGTCTCTCACTGTGTAATCCAGGCTGGCCTTGAGCTCACTATGTAGTCCAGGCTGACCTCAAACTTGCGGCAATTTTCCTGCCTTAACCTCCTGAGTGCTGAGATTACAGGCATGCCCTACCATGCTGGGCCTCACAAGCAGGGCTTGTGGAAGTTAACTGATTTATGGAGGTGGTACAGATGGCTGCTCGTTCGGAGGCAGGATCTGGTCAGAAGGGTGGTCATAGGGGTGGTGACCTGGAAGGGTACATCTCCTCTCCTGGATTCTCCCTCCTGTCTCAGCTTCCTGGCTACCATGACATTAGCAGCTTTGCTCTGAAAAGACTCATCCACTATCTGTCTCTGTTTTGGACCCAGCTGACCATGGACTGTAACTATGAGCCAAAATAACCCTCTCCTCTTCGAAGGTATCAGGCATTGTCTCTTAGCAATGAGGAAGTGACGAAGACATGTTTTCAGCTCGGGTCAGGGCCTAGTATGAAGTAGGTATTCAATAAATGTTAAGATATCAACAATGGATTTTAGGCTAAGGAAGTGTGCACTCATAATTGCTGGTCTCACTGCTGTCCAGTTTATACTAATTGCCCATGTCTGTTGTGATAGAAATAAGAGCAGGAGCAAAAAAGACTAATTCACTGACACAGCTGGAGAACTCTCAAGCAGGACTGCACTGCACAATCTCAATAGCACTTGGATCTACACTGGGTCCAAGATCACCCAACAGGAAGCAAATGATTTGGAGCCATAGAGAAGTAAGATAGCAGCAAACAGTTGCTAAAGGAATGCATTAATCAATTCAATTCTGTATTACTACTACATTAAAAATTATGGCTTCCCCAAAGCACCAATGCATGATACAGGTCTACAGATATTTATTGGCTCAAATTTTGTGTTTCCTTTTTCTCTCATGAAATTTAGCAAACACACAACTACTAACAATACTATACACCCTGGAGTAAGCACTTGGACTGACTTGTTTGATGGGAGCCAAAAAGCAACTTGTCCATATGAAACTATGTAAATAGAAACAAGAGTCTCACACAGCATAGGGCAGGGAGTTTTCAAGCCATCAAGTCACTGGGTGGAGATCTCAGGAACAGGACTTCCAAATCAAAATCTCAGCCAGCTATGCTTGAAAATACTGGAAAGATTTCAAATTTGGTCTGAAGTTGTTAAAATGAATAAAATAGTATCTTATTGTGTTTGAGAGGTTGTCATCAAAACAAAAATTTATTTTGTGTTGCTTCACAGGGCATAAATAAGACTAAAGAAGAACAGCTTTTGGCTCAAAAGTAAGAAAAAGAAAATAGTTCCCTCTCACTTATACAGACACTTAAAAGAGGTTGATGACAAAATTACCAATGGTTATCTGCTTGTAAAGGAAGAACTTATTCCACCTTCCCTTAGAACGCTATTGTCTGGATTTTGTTTCTTTCAATCACTACTGGAGCACTTCAGTAAGTCTCTCTCCTTACAGGGAGGGTACTCTCTAAGCCAAGAACTTTGTCTTAATCATCCTCACATGGAACATTACTTGGCTTATAGTAGTTTCTCAGAGAATGTTAATTAATAAGCAATCAACTACATATTGTGCAAGAGATTCTCAATGCAGTATATTGCTGCTTAAATTCTATTCTGAAACTCAGAATAAGCACTAACATTGGTTAAGTGAAGAGCTATTGATTAAAGAGCTATGGCTCTTCCATTTTGTTTTCTTCAAGTTCCTGTTTTCCTTCCCCATCATCTAGGTAACTGATAAGACTCTTGAGTAGTGACACTAGTAATCACAGTAACATTTATTTATGCCATCAAGTGCTCTGTACTGTTCTACCAAATACTTCAACATACATTATCCTCTATGATCCATATAAAAGTCCTATAAGGTGGACATAAGAACATTATATAGTACTGGAGGCAAAGTACTACACTGAAGTAAAGTTCTGTAACTAAGACTGAATTTTAGTTTTCTCCCTTAGCTATGTAACCTTGAGAAGATAAACATGTAAAAGAACTAGTTTCCTTTTATCTATTTAAAATGAAAATAAAAATATCTCATGTGCTTACTATGAGTTCTATACAAAGTAAAATACAGTGGGGAAAATATATTTTTAGATTTAATGTTAAAATGTTATATATTAATTTATTAAAACATTCTTCCCACTCCACACTTCAATTTGTTTGTAGTTCTACAAGGACCTTGGCATATGTGGGTTCTCAGTGCTGTGTTTTTACTTCATGAAGTTCCTTGGTCAGGCCTGCTATACCCAAAGGCTTTGGACCCCACCAGGGTGGTCCATTATCAGCTCAGGCTTATCACACTGATTTTCAGTACACTCCTTAACTCTAGCCCTTGGGGGTTTCCCTTACTATCTCAGTCATATATTTTGAAAGGTATTTATCATACTTTATCCGTTATCTCTAGAAATTTTACAGAGGAAAAATTTTCAAGTAATTTAGGCTGCCAAAATACCAGAAAAGGAACACTCTGGAAGAAGCAGTCACATGCTTTCTTGTTTAACATCTATACTCACTATGAGGAAAGCAAGAAAGCAATTTTCTTTATTTTTATTTTTGCAGTACTGGGGATTGAACCAAGGCCTTCACACTGAGCTATATATCCCCAACCCTTTTGAAAATTAATTAAGGTTTTGTTTTGGTTTTTAAATTTTGAGACAGGGTCTTGCTAAGTCACTAAGTTGTCCAGGCTGGCCTTGAACTTGTGATCCTCCTGCCTCAAACCTATCGAATCTATGGGATGAAAAAGAAGCTTGCATGGCTTGGCCTGGACACTACATAAAAGAAAATACACTGCCTAAGAATTTGTTATGAATTTCCCCTCATATGGGTTTTGGTGTTTGAACTTATATTCTAGCAGCCAAATTCTAGCCCTGTGAATGTAGTATCTCCTGGTATCCATGCCCTTTCATACTCTCTCTCCTAAGCATGGGCATAATGTGCAGCTTGTTTCTGATCCACAGAATATAGACATGGTAATGATCTGTATGTAGGTGCTTGCTTATACACCAGTACATTTCATAAATGGTGATGCTTGTCTTGCTCCCACACTCTCCTCCTTGGCTGTCTTGTAGAGCAAGCTGCCAGGTTGGCCACTGCCTACACAGCACAGAGCTGAGGATGGCTGCTGGCTCGAAGCCAGCAGAAATCTTAGGCCCTTAGTCTGGTAGCCTGCCAGGAACTGAATGCTGCTGACATCCACAAGAACACTGAAATGGCCTCAGGTGAGAAACCAGTCCAACCTTGGTTAAAGTCTTGCAGAGAACCCTGCAAAATGTATCCAGAACCCTGACCTACATAAGCTGTGAGATAATACATGTGTGTTATTTTAAACTACATCTGTGATAATACCACTATGCAGGAATAGATAACACAGCTCTAATATATGTTTGTTATGATTAAAGACAAAACAAAAAGCTAGGCATGGTGGCGCATGCCTGTAATCCCATCACTCGAGAAAATGAGGTAGGAGGATAGTTGAATTCAAGGCCGGCCTGGGCTATGAAGTGAGTTCAAGGACAGCTTAAATTGCGTAGTTAAACTCTGTCTCAAAAAAGCCAAAAAAGGGGGGCTGGGGATATAGCTCAGTGGAATAAGCACCTGCCTAGCAAGCGCAGGATCCTGAGTTCGATCCCCAGTACCGCCAAAAAAAAAAGAATATAGGAAGTGAAAAATTAACCAAAAATTGATCTATTTCAATTTACAACATTAAATATTAAAACACAAATATTAAAATATGGAAGAACTTGAAAGAGAGGTTAAAAGAAACAGAGGATGTATTTGAAAGCACCAGCACTGACCAGACAGGGAGTCTAGGATAGAATACAAAAAGCGGAGAAGTAAAATGAAAGCAGCAACAGCTAAGGATTTTCCAGAACTGGTGAAAAGGGGGTGGTCCCCAGATTCTAGAAATAGCTATAGAAAGCAGCGGTGGCTGGGTCTGCTTATTTTGTCATTGTTCTTTCTCACCAAAGCAAGCATGTGGGGTCAAAAAGGTCTACAAGCCAGTTGTGGTGATGCAGACCAGTAATCACAGCACTCTGGGAGGCTGAGGCAGGAGAACCACAAGTTTGAGCCCAGTCTTGGCAACCTAATGACTTAGTGAAACTCTACCTCAAAATAAAAACTAAAAAGGTCTGAGAATGTAGCTTAGTCTGAAGGCTCTGGGGGTTTGATTCTCAGTACTAAAAAAGAAGTACAGATATGTAGAATCTAGTCTCCAAATCTTAGTTGTGGTATAGGGTACCCTTCTAATTGCACGTTATCCTCTCTTGAAGTCATGTAGTGAAATCCTCAGGGTATGCCCAAGACAGCAGTTCAAACTCTTGACTTTGTAGTCGTGCTAAATCACTGTTACTGACCTCCCCTATCCATTGCTGACAGATATTTCTATACTATTTCATGGGGCAATAAGACTTTGGGATATGTGTGCAGAAATTCATCTAAATCCCTTAGAATCAACTCTTTGTCTCCTAGTATACAACTTGGTGATTGTATAAAAATGAAAGAAAGTTCATAGCAACTGACATACTTCCAGCCCCCAGTGGCATTATCAACCCCTCAAAATCTATATTGTAAGTGCACCCTCAAAGGAAAACATATTATTTCTGTTATAAAGAAATAAAGAAATAATATTTCATACTGTGAAACAAAGCTATGGGATTATGAGTTTACAGGCAATTGCTTTATGTGGAGACACAGACTCTGGATAAGTAAAAGCTAAACCAATTTAGACAACTGTTTCTCTTTTAATAAATAAACAAATTTAAAATAATTAGAGACACAAGAAGAAATTACATAAAAAACACACATGAATCTGCTCCTTTGATTTCTCCGTGTTCATTCCTAAAAGCAAATATCCCCATTGCTCCCTGCCTGCCACCCAGCTTTGACTCCCCAAAACAGAGCCTAGGGGAAAAGCTGATAGGTCTTGATAATCTCCAAATAGAATAATCCATCTCAAAATAACCTAAAACTGTGTCCTGTTTTACAACCATTTACAGCTAGTTTAATAATTCCATTATTAAGAATTAATAAGTCACCAAGCTCAAATAGAATCCTTTTTTTCACAAGTGCATGGAAATCTGGTAATTATTAACAACAATAATAAAAAAAATTCCATTTCATTAAGCAGCTGAAGATTTTTGGAGGAGTAGTCTTTGTAGTAGGAAAAACATAATAAAAATAATGGATGGTACCACAGCAGACAGGGCCAATAGGTTAGGAGAAGAAGGATAAACAGTGAATTGCAGGTAAAGAATTAACAAGCAGAACAGTCAACTGTGTGGTCTCAGAAAATGGTACTGGTAAATCAGAGATTAATTTCATGGAGACATCTGGGCTGTATGGGAGCTGAAGCCCTTATTCTCCCAGTAAAAAGTACAAAGGTCTGTCACTGATTTATAAAGCACAGTTATTCATGCCAGAGTCAGGGTGGTGGAAGTAACAACAGATATCCAGCAGTACAGTCTGATGTCCTGAATAAGATGATAACATAATAAATAAAGTGATGAAACTAGTTTCTTCAGGCGCGTTTAGGGGGAGATCCGTTGGAATGGGTCATTCTGGGTTATGAGAATCACTTAAGTGATCAGATGATACAGAAACTATTAGCAGTTTTCTAGGCTTGGAGAACCCTCTCTATAAAAGATCAGAAGAACCTAAGAATAAAAAACTGAAAAAGATAAGTGAGCCAGAATCATAATTCTGTACCCTTCCCACCCCTCAAACGAGGCCACTCTCTCTGTTCCCCCTTACAGGGAAACCTCTGTTCTTACTCCTCTATTTTGCTTCAGGGTGGTCTTGAAACATTCTCTCCTCCACCCTCTGCATATCTGCCTCATGTGGCGTGTAGCACGGAAGCCCAGGCACTTGAATGAGGCCTGCACACACAGAGCCGGTCAGCAGCAGCCCCGTACTGCCAACAGCTGACATCTGCAGGATGCTCAGTGGTCAGTGCCACCACTCCCAGTCACTCCAGCGATTCATTACAGGTCCACTCAGCCACCCAGAGCCAAACCAAAAAGGTATAAAGTGTGTGGGGGGGAATCAGATGTTCTTTATTGGAGCAACAAGTAGTTGGCAGCAAAGAGAAAACAGCAAACCAAATAAAATAGATAAAACTCAAAACCCACAAATCAGATTTTAGAACAATATTCTGCTGACACTTAAATGAAGTAATCCCATGGCAGTAACTTAATGCTGCCTTTTTGCCTACAATCTCAGCTTTCTGTTGTATGAGACTAAACATGATTTGCATTTCTCTGTGTACTTAGAGCTTCACATGGAACCAATATTATTTACTACTTACTTGTGCTTGTTTGCATACTTTAAAAGGGTGAAGTGTTTCTTGGTAGAAAAGCTGATGATAAGCCTGTAGGTCAAACCAAAAGTACACACTGTTCTTCCACAACTGCAGATGGGAAAAGTATATAATTACTACCACCCAATTATTAAAGCTCTACAAATCTCTAATTTCAAATATAAATAATTCTTCAGCTCCTTGTTGTTAACATATCTGGCTCCATTTAAAATGATTTTAATCTTCTTTCACTGAATGACAATATAGAAAATATTTATTGGCATTGTCACTAGAACATTGTATTTTGCATGTTTACATAATTGGCCATTAAAATAATAAAGTGTTCTAGTTAATGGATTAAAGAGTAATCACATACTTCTGGCATGACGCCAAAATCTGAAGATATTTCAATATATATATAGGCAAATATATATCCTAGCAGAACCAAACATATTTGCAGCACTTAAATACTTTTCATTTAAGCCAAATAAATAGATTGTGACTTTTAAAAGCCAGAAATAAATTTCCCTCTATTTATTGTAATTTTTAGAATTATTAAAAATTAATAAATTGTCAGAAATCAAAGATATTACATTGAGATAAAATTATATGAAAATAAACTGTTGTTAGTAATACATGTCAAACCTTTATCTGTATTGTACTTTTCTCTGCAATTTTAGTGGATAATGAACCAAAGAAAATTATAATTGATATGTTTAAATCTGTACTAAATATCAAGTACATTGGTTTTCTAACCAGAGATAGAAATACTAGCCTCAAATAGAACTATCTGAAGCACTGAATTATTTCAACACCACTTATTTTTAAATGAAGCAAAATTATAAAATTAAACCTTAAATAATTATTTTCTACCTTGTTCCCTGAATCCTCACAGAATTTAGTAAAGAAGAATCCAGCTCTACTTTCTACATACAGAGATTGCAACAAATTTTCCATGTCAAATCCTCCCAAGGCACCAACATCTGACATGGTTTTAACCTATATAACAAAACAGAAGTCCATTACCGCAAAAAAACATTGTGATTTTTACAGCATTGTACAAATGGGCTTCATAAATTCTGCCAGCCTGTCATTTTTCCAACAGGCTATTCCATTTTATTTTTGTACCATATATGTAATTAATGCAGTATGTTTACATCTGGCATATAAGATTCATTTATGAAGCCCAATTACAGCAGCAGAATTCATTCTATTATAAACCGAACTGATTTCAAACTTGATGTTAAAGTGACTCCCCAAACTCAATTATTTTCATGTTTCAGGCACAGCGATACTATTTGAGGAGTCTTCCAAATCTCCATTGGTGGCCTCTTTCCTACGTATTTACAGTTGTTGTAGCCTTGAGGTGCTGCTATTATAGATATGAGAGTCATAAAAAGAACTATCTTCAAGGCCTCTCAGTGCTGCTCATTAACTGTCCTTAGGGGTCCCTCTGTGGACAGTCTCACCCCACATAGGTCATGGCCTGTGGAGTGTAAATGGTAGTATAAGTTCTCATAAAACTCTGTTGTTTATGGCTTCTCTGCCAACAATGCTAGCAACCTTAACACTACCCTGCAAACAGAAAGCCGACTATTTCTCCAAGGGCAACAGTGACTCCAGAATTATGAAAGGGTATCTACTGTGCACACAAACTCTTTGGTGTTTGTTCTGTGGAACTACAACTTCTTTGTAATCCTTACAACAACTGTGGCATGAGTAATTTAGAATTTAAGTCAGCTTCTTGTTCTCTGTTTGTTACACTCTGCCTCTCACTTTTGCTGTCTGCTAAACAAATTCTGAAGTGAAAATTTAATGATGCTTAACTCTCTGCACTTCAACCTGGAAAATCACTGTTTTAGTAGGGGGAAAAAACACTTAATTAGAAGAAGGAAAGAGAACTGTCTGCTTATGATAAAATAAATCATTATAAAAATTTACAGCTGAGTGTTGACTGTATGGGTCTGCTGATTTTATACTTAGAATGTAATCCTTAGGAAATGTGAACTTTTCATCTAGAAGTGATAAATTAAATCCATGTTATTACAGTATTTGCAATATGGAAGCACCCTGCCTTTTTAAAATTCTAGGTTAAAAAACTAACATGAAATATTATTTTACAAAGTGTTTACAATTTAGCAAATATACTAAAGGGTCTTATTTAGTGTCTGAGGTGTTATCATGCCAAAACCAGAACACAGTTGTTTTTCAAAATAATAATCAACAGAATATTAGGCGTGGTGATACTATAAAGGCAAACATGAAGGCAGAAATCCTTTTTCCAGGAAATCAAAATGTGTTCCTTAGTAGAGAAAAAAAATGAGTCAACAAAAATTTTAAAATTGGGGATACTGATCAGTTAAATGAGGAATAAGATTATTCAGTCCTCGAAACACTTACTTTAGGTTCTTCTGTATAAGTATATCTCCTATCCAGCTGGGGCTTCAGACATTCGGAAATGTCAGTAAAGGATGTTAAACGAATAATTCTGCTGCCTTCTGACATGCACCTTATCCTAGATTACAGACACAAGAACTAATTAACTGATCAACAGACAAATTTTGAGCATAGTCAGTAAATATGCCATCAAAGAAGCTCCTCAAAATGATAGGGATCTAAGGAAAGCATGTAGCTAACATCACACTTAGAGGTGAAAAGCTCACTATATAGTTCAGGCTGGCCTTGAACTCACTATGTAGCCCAGGCTGGCCTCAAATTTGTAATTGTCCTCCTGCCTCAGCCTCCTAAGTGCTGGGGATTACATGCCTGTGCCACAGTGCCCAGCTCTGTCTTCATTTCTGTTCAACACTATGCTGAATGTTCTAGTAATCAGACAATAAGAAGTATGCTATTACAAATTGTGCTGCTATAAACATGGGTGCACATATATCAGAGTGATATGATGTTTTTAGATCTTCTGGGAAAATACCCAGAAGAGGAATAGCTGGTTTAAATGGAACCTCTAGACCTAATTTGCGGAGAAATCTCCAAACGGCTCTCCACAGTGGTTGCACCAGTCTGCATTCCCACCAGCAGTGTAATAGA
>PVLD010029266.1:0-18282 GCA_004027595.1 Dinomys branickii | reverse complement strand
ATTTCAAAAACGAATATAGAAATTCTAGATTCTTATTTTACAACTGATATGTGGATCATTTTAACTTTTCATTTGTACCTGGCTTATTTCCTCAATATAAAATAGGGTAGGTAGTTCAATTCATCAAGCATTTATTGACGATCTGTTAGAGTGCCTTCCTCGGTGTGGCACAGAATATACAGGTGAAGGTCATTGCTCAGTTGTGGTTTAATGATAACCAATAACCTAACTGGCAAGATATGTAGGGCAATTTTATGAGAGTTGCTACTGAAAAGCTCAGTTTCACGTGATGCTAGCAAAGAGAAAAAATGTATTGAGGATATAAGAACGAAAATTGTTTTGTCTGCATATCCAACTGACTCCTCAGTGGTGGAGAAAAGTAGTGAATTCCACATGCTTTCACTTGCCAAAGGGAGGCACTGACTGGAATGAATATGCAGTACTTGCAAAGAGGATGAAGTAAAAATGATGTTTTTCAATCCTTAACGCATTGTTTACCTTGAAGATATATGATTGACTTCAAGATGGCCCCTGGTCCAATTGGGTTTGGGAGACTGATTGGCTCATTTTGGAGATAAAGTCAAAGGGAGGCAGATATTGCTGACTTCAGCCCTGCCTCACAGCAAAATAAGAAGGATCTGCGCTGGGAGAGAGATGCCCTTTTCCCTTCATGGGACAATGGACAAAAGTGCTTGAGCTTTCCCATGGGCCAATGGGAGGATGGAGTTGGAACTCTGCCTATGAGGAGTTGTTATTGTTCTGCTTTTTTTCTGTAGCTTTTCCACATTTCTCTTCAGGAGCTGAGCAAATCGCCTGCCATTTTTTCAAGTTTTTCCCTTCACGTGGGTCAGAGAGTCACTTCGTTTCTCCAGCCCTCATGGGCCTAATGATTCACAGTTATGTTAGCCCTCTTGGCCACTTGTAGTGATGTCGGGAAAAAATAATCCACAAGCTAGAAGATTCATAACTGGAACAGAATGTGACACAGTACCTGGAAAACATTTTACCATCTTCATGCTTTCTCTGAACTATCCATGATAATGGAGCAAGATTTACTCAATCTGACGGGCATGTTTGCTGTGTAGTTCTCATAGCAGCACAGGCTTCTGTAAATTCCCATGGGATGACCAATGGCTGTATTCTATCAGGTATTTCTGTCCTAGCTAAATAAATTTTATAGATAATGCTGTGTTTATAAGGAATAAGGAGTGGGAGAGGGGAAATTTTTACAAGCATCGCAATGAAAATGTCTCTATTTTCAATATTATCAACAATTAAATCTTTATGCATTGAATGGGTTCTACTGAATCTCCCTATCCCTGTCCCCCACCGTCAGTGTCTTTCCACTTAGCAGTTCTTATTCAGTGCCTGTCACCTTTACCCCTGACATTGTTTTAAGAACTTGATTTTTTAATGGCACCATAATCAAGGGAATTCATATCCTTAAGAAAGCATTTAAATGATGATTCAAACTTAGCACTGCCACACATAGATGTCATTGTGACTCATTTACATTTACATACCAACTTTCATCACATCCGGTTTAAAAGCCAGCAGATGAGAGAACCTAGCAACTGGTTTGGGGGGACAAATTTTTCAATTATGAGTATATTGCGTTACACAAACCAGAGGATTTAACATGTAAATTTTATTACTTTTGATGGGATGAGAATATTTTTGCTTGTTTGTTTATCCTTCCAGTGTTTAAAAATAATAGTTATGCAGCATTTAAAAAGAAATTTAGCACATGTACTGCATGGCACCTTAATATGTTTACTTAATAATATATTTTAGACTTTGTAGTATGTTGGAACATAAAAAGTATCCTCCATCTTTTCACAGTTGTATAACATCTCATTATGTGGCTGTGTCATAATTTCTTAAACCAGTCCTTAATTGATGAACATTCCATAGCTTTCAGATTTTTATTACACTCCCCAAAAGGCTGAAATGAACACATGGACATACATATTCTTACATATGCATATGTGTCCGAGTGCATGTGTACACATACGTGATCAATACTGCACCTGGGTTCAAACTGCAGATGTAATTTTGATGAAAATTGTCTTTCATAGCAGATGTACTATTTTCTACTGCAAATGCATACAGGCACTTGCTTCTTTACAGATTGGCCATTGTTTTCACTGTACTCAAGGTTTTTATTTTAACTAAAAACAAGGAAATAAATAGAAACCAACCAAACAAACAAAAATCTCTGCTTTTTAGTCCCTCAGCTAGAATCAGTCTTTATTTTTTCCCTATCTAGGCAAGTTCATCCTTCCAATTAGCAGACAGGCTAACTCATGTACAAATAGATATTTTGAAAAGCATAAGGTTTAAATTATACATTTTGAAACCTCTTTTCTTCTAGGTTCTATCAAAATTTCTATTTCTATGATATATTTATTTTCACCTATTACTTCTTAAATATTGGAAATATTTGGCCCATCAGTCCTGAGCAATGGTGATACATCTACATGGACAAATATGCTCTTGTTAATACATACTAGAAAATCAAAGGTAATAATTCCACATCTTTACTGAAAGAATAAGGGTCCTTTGAGGCTAAAGATCATCATATTTGACCTGCTGTCAACAGTGTTAGCAATGTGTGAGATAAAAAACACTAAAAACCCTCAGACATTTATAATTTATCTTTTTATGCTTTGGCACATAGCTTAAAATATAAAACTACTCATTTAAAATATTTTCCATATAACTTTTTTTAAAAGGAAAAATTTATATGCTTTTTCAGAGGAAAAAAGGAAGATACAATTTGTCACAGGATTAACGTATTTCAATGCTAAATAATGCCATTATGTTGACCAAAAATTCATAATGTCTTTGGCATGCAACCTCATATAAACATACAGAATTTGCAGTCCTCTATAGGTGTAGTATTATAACAATAAGGATAATAACTCATACTTTTTGTTTGTATATACCAGGTGTTATGGTTGATACATTGTGACAACTTGGGGAATCTGGAGGTTTAACTGAGTGATTCAGCAGGAAGCTAGGGTGCTTACTTTGTACACGTCCTGAGCATGTGGAAGAGGAGGGAATGGAGACTGTGTGAGAGCTACACGCCCCCAGGGTGGGGGTAGGCTGTTTACAATGTAAGGGAAGGAAAGAGGCTGCTTGCAGCTGTTCCTCCCTTTTGCTGGTTGTTTTGCTGTGCTCTGCTGCCATGAACTCTTGCCCTCGGCTATGTGCCACTCTGCCTCTGAACCAGCCAAGTATGGACTGAAACCTCTACAAACTGTAAGCTAAATAAACCTTTCCTTCCTTCATTTTGGGCGTTGGGTATTTTGTCTCAGCAACGAGAAAAAAGCAACCAAGACACCAGGTATTGATGTGGAAAAGCCAGTAAATGGTAAATTACAGAGGAAGAAAGTAGAATGGTGGTTGCTAGGGGATGCAGGAGGGAAAAATACTAGAGTTCATGTTGCTTGTTTGGGAAGATAAAAAGAATACTGGAAATAGATGGCACTGATGGTTGCACACCAGTATTAATATACTTAATGCCACCGAACAATTCAACATGGTTAAGGTTGTCAGTTTTATGTTATGTGTATTTTACTGCAGTAAAAATGTGGGTAAAATGCCATTGAATGGTGGAGCAGGAATTTGACAGTACTCCTGTGCAACATTTTCTTTCTGCTCAGCAGTAATTAAGCCGATATTACAGATGAGGGGACTAAGGCCTAGAGGGACTGAACTGACTAAAGTCACACAATTGTCAAGAGCCAGAGCAGGAGTTCATGTAATATAAATGACCTTATAACCTGAGGTTTAGCATGGGAAGTCAAAATAAAATCAACTGTTCATCTAACAAGTGGGGATTTGGTGAGCTTTGGTTGATCACTTTACTTGTCAAGACCACACTTTACTCAATAGTAAAATAAAAGAAATGATAAACATCAGGTTTCTTTAAGCTCAGTGTATAGCCATGACTTAGAGTAAGAGATGTTTTACACTGATGCAGTATACACACCACCACCACCACCACCACCACTATCATATGTTACCCTAGACTGGGTTGCTCAGATGTAGATCTTAATATTATAAGGATTTGAGAGCAAGCGAATTATCAAAGATATGCTCAAAAGAAAAAGTGGTATGGGGTTTGAGGAAACAGGAGCGAAGGAGTAAGAATCAACAAAAGATAAGGTCTCAGGTGAAGTTCCAGTGTCAGCACAACTCAACATGGAGATGTGGAGTATAAAGCATTTCACAGAATTTGACCCACTTCAAGATGAGAAAGCTGGCTTTCAGTACTTCATCACAAATCACTGGTTATTTGCTATCCCAGCAGGATGTAACCACCCAGGCATTGCAACTCTTGTTACCTTGGTGGCCAGTCCCAAAAGGTATATGCCAGTGATCCCTGTTTTGTGGTATTCACTTTTCTGTGTACTTTCCTCCTCCACTGTGGCATGGTTGGTTTATTTGACCAACAAAATACAACAAAAGTGACCGTTTGTCATTTCTGAGATTAAAATATAAAAGACCGTGGCATCTACATTGGCTTTTCTCTCTTTTGTATCACTGGCTTTGGGGGGAATTAAGGTCCCATTTTATGAGCAGCCCTATCAAGAGGCTCATGACATGGATTCTCATGACAAGGAATCAAAGCATACCAAACAGCAATTGTATTTAAAGCAGATTCTCCAGCTCCAGTCAAGCCTTAAGGTGACCGAAGTCCCCACTGACAGTATAATGTCATGAGAGACCCTGAACCAGAACCACTCTGCTATGTTGCTCCTGTATTCCTCACCCTCAGAAATTGTGAGATAACGAACATTTGTTGTTTTAAAGGACTACATATTTGAAAAATTTGTTATGTAGTAACAGACTAATAATATAGTACATTAAACTAATGTGGCACCATTAACTAAAGGGTAGTTACCTGAAGAAGTGGAGAGAACATCCTTTAGAATGCTGGGGTGGGATGGAGAACAATCACCAGAAGAGCCTTGAGAGGATGTATACAGCAGTGCATATTCTTACCATCTCAGATGCTCTGGTATTTTCTAGTTTATTCTTACTTGTTTTATTAAATTTTAAGATCCCTTAAATTGATTTCATAATCCACTCAGAAATTATTATTTGCAGTTGAAAACATTGAACTTAATCCCCTTTAAAGTTCCTTTTAGATTTAAACTTCTGGAATTAGGAGGCATTGCTATAAGGCTAGCTAACATTTTTGAGTATGTACAATGCCAGAATTGTTCTAAACACTTCACACACATTATCTCACGTTAAGACAATACAGTATTCCCACTTTACAAATGTAAAAAGTAGTAAGTGCCAGAGGCCCTGGGGAAACCCACGTAGTTTGACTCCAAAACCTATTGTCAAAAGTACAGGCTCCTCAACCCAGCTATTTGTTTTTTAGATATCTTTCCCAAAAGCGTTAAGTGCATCCTATTACACTGACACATGCATATCCATGTGTATAGCAGTACAATTCATAATAGCTAAATCTTGGAAGCAGCTATATACCCATTAAGAGATGAACAAATAAAGAAAATGTAGTAATATACACAATAGAGTAGTATTCTGCCATAGAGAAGGATAAACTTGAGTGATTTGTAGGAACATGGCTGCATCTTTAGACCGTAATGTTAAGTGAAACAAATCAGATACACAAGCTTAAATATCACATTATTTCTCTTATATGAGAAACCCAAAGTATAAATAGTCAAATAAAGTATAGATAATAGGAGATAGCGAGCTAGATCGTCTACAAAAACAAAGGGGACCAAGAGAGAGGGAATGGAGCAGTGAGCAGGGGAGGGGATATAAAAATGAATTAAGATGTGTTATGCACATTTACCAACTCCCCATCAGGAGCTAATCATGATGTACTACAAACATGTAGCAATAAAAATAAGTGTTTACAAAAAAGGGTGCAGTCTCCTTTATCCAGTTGTTTGAGTTTAAATATTGACGTCAAAATTTGATGAGTACATGTGTCCAAATACAGTGATGACCTATGCTAATGATTGCAAGCTATCAAATCACAGATGAAGATAATTCTAAGAAAAACTATAGGGTCAGGGTAACATCCTTCAACACTGACCGAATTTAGCAGTTCACTTATTGATAATTCCCTCAATGTTTTGCTCCACTTCAGCCACACTGGCCCAGTCCTCACTTGAAATGCAGTCACTCATGCATTACAATAAGAGGGAGCCCTGGCCTGTGTCATGACACATCTATATATTTTAATGTTTAGGGTACGCTTCACTGTAACTAGATACAAAAAAAAATTTAGCATATTTAGTTTTATGTGTTAGTTTACTAAAGTGCAATCTAAGATAATTCTCGAATAAATAAGCCTACATTATGTAGAAAATGTTAGGCAATGTGTGATGGCACATACCTGTAATCTCAGCACTCAGAGCCAGAGACAGGAGTTTAAGCTCAGCCTGGGAAACTTAGTGATTTATTGAGACCCTGTCTCAAAATTTAAAAAATATTTTAAAGGATTAGAGATATAGCTCAGTACAAGACCCTGAGAGAGAGAGAGAGAGAGAGAGAGAGAGAGAGAGAGAAAAGAAAGAAAGAAAGAAAGAAAGGAAGGAAGGAAGGAAGGAAGGAAGGAAGGAAGAAAAGTAGGTGAAGGAGGAAGGAAGGGAAGAAAGGAAAACACCAGCATTGAAGTAAGTGATCATTAGTTCACCTTCTGATTTCAAAGCGATGGTCAATAAAGATGATATAAGTGACTAATAATTGCAAAAATCTGTATGAAGAACATGAATACCTGGAACTGTCATCTTTTTGGCTGGATTCTTTTGAACCAAGTCCCCATACCTTTCATGGGATAGAAATATGGTATTTATCACAGGCATTGGAGTCTATGGAAAAGTATATTTTTAATAAAAGATGCTCAGTAATCAAAGATTCATATACTTTGAGAGTGAATTATCTACAGCTGGATACATGTGGGGGTACATATCAGCAGGATGTTTCAGAAGTTGCTATGTGGCACACTTATATGACATCTAGAAAGTGAAAAGAAAAAATGATTTAAGTGTCACTTCAGATGACGTTGAACAACCATGAATTATAGGACAACGAGAGTGACTACAACCTAGCTAGGAATACTGTTAGCAGGGATAATACATTCTTCGTATATTAAGTATTTTTTTGAGAAAAAGTCATTTTGAATACATTACCTACAAGGGCATTATAAAGGGTGCCCTGGCTCCCCCAAACCAAATATCTCAGTCCTGAAAACGAACACTTCAATATAAAACTTTTTCTAATTATAATAGAAACACGCTTTTAAAGCATTTAGTAAATGTGAAAACTGTAGAGAAAAAAATCACAAAATTAGTTATGAAATCATGAGGCAACAATTCCTAGTATTTGTGTGCATAACCATATCTCCACATTATGTATATATAAATGTATTATGTATGTAGACCCACGTGGACATTATGTTATATGTACTTGTGATGGTTAATCTTGATTGTCAATTTAATTGGCTTGAGAGATGCTTAGGGGATTAGTGAAGCACAGTGTGGGTGTGCTGGGTGGGACATGGGAACATGACCTTGGGAATGATAGCTAATCCCTAATTCTTTCCTTTCCAGGGCTCTTCCCCAGTCCTCTGCTTCCTGATGACCATGCAGTGAGCAACTGTGCTCCACTATACCCTTCTGCCATAGCGTCTGTGCCTTGGAGGCAACTGACCACACTCTGAAACCTCTGAATTCATAAGCGAAACTGAACCTCTCTTCCTTTTAGTTGTGAGTGTCAGGCATTTTGTCTCAGCATTGGGAAAGCTGACCAACAGAGTAAGAAAGAAGGTCAGATCATATTCAAAGAAAGAAGAAAGACTCCACTTTCAATGGGAAGAGACCTAATATCACAATAGCAAAGGGCCTAGAAAGGGAAAAAATAGTTCTTACCAGTTTTGCAAACAGTTGGCCACAGTGTGAGTTACCTAGACCCCAGAAAACTCTACTGCTCCTGGACTATAGCCCACAGGTTTGCATTTGATGGAGACCTGCAAGCCACGCTATCACTACCCTTTTTAGAGGTGCTGCTACCACTAAGTAGGAACCTAGGAGGCCAGAGCCTTACTAACACTGCTAAAATGGCCACAGCTATTGTGGAGAACAAATCATTTTCTGAAGTTCAGTTGTTGATGCTCCTGCTCTTCAGAGGATTCCCCAGAGACAGGAAAAAAGGCTTCTCTTTTTTCCACATTATAGTCTCCCCACCAGCACTTCCCACTGGCAAATCTAATAGGAAGACAGTTGAGAAGGAAGTCTGCAAAATGTATTTTGTAGGTTTGCAGATCCCTGTGGTATAGATAACATTGAAAGTATACCTGAGAATGAAGTAAAAATTTACTGTAAAATAAGATTATTAAAAACTAATCCTCTACTGCTGGATATATAAGTTGTTTGTTTTGAGACACAACATAAATATGGAAAGCGAAGTTATAAGTTCAGACTGCTTCCAAATAATGATATTTAATATTTAAGAAAGGTATTATAAAAGTGAGCACATTCTTCTTGAGCTCAGCAAGGCATCGATAATATATAAAACAGAGCAATTCTAAATATCTTTGCTCCATCCTTCCATGTGTTGTGTTCATTCTGGAGGGAAGGCCCCTGCAGTGCTTTCCATGTGGAGCTATGCTCATGTAGTTTACCTCCAATCTATTGTCTTCCCATTTTTCATTATATTCCCATTTGGATGAGGTCTGCAGGGATTATTCTTAAATCATAAGTGTATTTTTATATTGGTAAATATAAAACATTTACCTCCTCCAACAGTCGTACTGTAAATATCAGGTCTCAGTAACAATTTTTCAAGAAGTACTTTTAGTGTTTAGCCTCGATCCACAACATTTAAAACAAGAATTTTTATTATAAATGTAAAATTGCCTGTAAAATAATCAAATGAGAATTTTGAGGGGAAATTCCTTCCCATTACCAGGTAACTTTATTGAATGCTTCCAGTGTACACTTTAATAAGTTTTATGATTATAATCACAGAAAGATTATAATCCTGTAAATATGTAAACAATATGCATGACATATTTCATCCTGATGGATCTTTTGCTTTAATACAGTTAAATCTATCTAGTTTTTAAACACTGTATGGTAGAATTCCATAGTATGCATGTGTTAAAATTTTTCATTGTTTGTCTCCCATGGTGCAATGCAAACTACTTGAGGACAGGAATCTTGTTTACTTTGTTGTATATCCAGTGCTTAGAAAAATGTCAAGTAAATAGTAGGTATGCAATAATTTTGTAGTATAAATGAATATAGGGCAAATCACTATTGGTGAATGTTTAGATTATTTCTAAGTTAGCCACTGCAATAATGAATTATGCAAGTAGTATGCTTAGGATATTTTACCAGACTTTTAGGGAAAAGACCCTGGCTCCAAAGATTTCAAAAGACCAGGCTCAGATGCTCATCCTTTATCCATCACAGTGATCAGCACTGGTAAAGAACAGGAAAGGAGCTTTAAGCAGCATGAACCATGCTGGGAAGCAGAGAGAGGTTCAAGATCCATTTGGAGGGGCTGACAGAAGCTTTGAGGCTCTATAGAAAAGGGATACAAACACAAAAGTTGAGGCTTTGCATAGCTGCCAGAATAGGTAATCCTGGTCAAGTCATTGTTTGGTTGATCGGTATCTCAGGAGTGGTTCTGCAAGTTTCTGGGAACCATCATTCCTTGAGGAGGCAATTCAGTTTCCATGATAAGATGGTGGCTCCATGCTTAGAGAGGCAGTTTGGTTCATCAGGGGTAATTGTTCTCCCTTGAGGGGACGACAACCTTATCATGGGATGGTCTGCAGAGCTCTGGTTTTCCTGGAACTTGAGATGACTGTGTAGGTCAATGACTAGGGACTTTTGGGCATTGCTCCAAAGGGTCTGGAATTGGATATTGTAAAAGCTACCAATTGGATGTCCCTGAAAATTCTGAAAATTCCAGTAGTTACTCTTATCATGGTGTTTTCAGTCTTGAAAGGGAATGAGATAGGCCAGGGAAATTCAGGCATAATAAAGGAGACAGACAAGGCAGAGATGCCAACTTTTATCCTTCTTTTAGTTATGCATGTGGTATCTGCAGGCTTAGCGGCTAGATCCCTGTTATAGACACATTTTATAAATGTACTTCTTTTTGCAGGGTTAAGTAATAGAGAATGAATTATTTGGATAAAAGTACAAAAACAAAACTGAAGAATTTGTATCCCTCTTAAATTTCTTGGAGCACATTTGAGAATGTCCCCAGAGTGAAAGGAAGTGACACTTGCATTTAGATGCTAGTCTTCCTAGCTATCAGCGAGTACTCCCACTATCAGTCTCAACTACATCGGCCTCTTATTAAGTGGCACTGGCCTTTTCCTCCTTTTTAGCTTGTTCTTTTTTGAAGAAGCTGTGTCTCTAAGGTTTCCACCCTGTGTTCTGAGCCATTCAGCTGTCATTCTGCTAAAATGAGAACAGTACCCCATGTCTGTACTATTTTTTATTAAGCAAGCTATATTGGCTTCAAACTTTTTGTGCTCCATATATCTTTATGAATTTTTTTCTAATCTAGCCTTTCAAAATCAGTTCTTTAACCCTCAAAACTCAGGGAGAAGCCTATGGAGGAAAAGTGAGGGCCTGTATCTTTCCTTTGATGTCTATGTCAAGCTGGCATCTGAACATCCCTAACTCTCTGCTCCTTACCAAGTGTTTCAGTTACTTTTTTTGTTGCTGGGTCAAAATACCTGACACCCACAAGTTAAAGGACAGGTTTATTTTAGCTCATGGTTTGTAGAGATTTCAGTCCATATTCAGCTGACTCCAAGGCAGGGTAGCATGGCAGAGGAAAAACAGCTTGTGGCAAGGCAGGCAGAAAGAAGCAGCAGTGAGCCCTCCTTTTATGCCATCCAGGCTACAAGCCTATTAGTCAGTGCCACTCACACCCAGGGTTATCCACAGGCATAACTACACTAAATGAATCAGTGACGTAGTTATCACATACACTTAATCCGTAGTCACAAACCCTAGATCCAGCTGAGCCGCTTATCCCACCTAGATCCAGCTCAGCTACCTCCAAAAAGCCCCACCTCTGAGCACGCGAGGCTTTGGGGGTTTTAGTTTCCTCTTATTTTCTGTTGAATGTTTTCCTTAGTACCTTTTGGAAACATACCCTTAGCAGCCTCAGTCATGCACACATTTCTAAATCTCAGAGTAAAAGTCATCTTGGGCACTCAGATAGAGACTCTAAGAATGCACAAATATGTACAACATGTAGAACTATATATATATGAGCGTATTCATAAATTTCATATATGCATGTTTTCAAATACTTCAAGGTTTTCCCCTTAATCATAAGACTTCCATATTTTAATCTTTTGGGTAGAGGACTTCCTTTATAAAATATTATTTTGTGGTTATAAATGTAATATATTATCATTTAGAAAATTTAGGGAATAAAGTAAATATAAACACAGAAAATCACCTACAACCTTAACTCACAGAAATGCCACTGAAAATTTTATACATAATTGTCTTCTAAGCTCTTTTCTACCTGTCCTTACATAGTTAAGATCGTATTACACAATATGCTGATATTGTGGACCTTATTCTTAATATTAACCCAACAATGTCCTTTAAAGACTAAAACATTTTTATATGCATACATCTTGATGACTATGTGCTAGTCCATTGTTATGATATATATTATGTCATAGTTCTGTGTTTTAAAAGCTATCCTCCAAATTAATTCAAACTAGAAGTTGGTCATATTTTCCTTCATCATTGAAATCTGCTCAGTCTTGAAGAATTCTATGTCAGAACAGTTCTTTTTCATCTGTCCCTGGGGTTTTCTTTCTAACTGGAGCAACCGGAGAGCTTTTAAAATATTCTGATCCCCCACCCCTGACCAGATCAGTCAAAATCTCTGGGGAATGGAGCCCAGGCATTGATAAAGTTAAAAATTCCCAGTGGATTCTAATGCACGCCTACTACTCCAGTGCCTTCTCTCTATCCCCACTGCCAACTCCCAACCAGGCTATTGCAATAACCTCTTAAGTCTTTTCCTGATTTTGCTCTCTGTCTTTGGTAACCTCTCATCCTTCCCACTGCTTTCAAATTACTTTCCCAAAATGTAGGACATATTATTCCACTAATGAGAGACTCTCCACTGTCCCTTCTGCCTATGCTAGAGTGTCTAGCCTGACCTTAGCCTGAGCATAGCCCTCTTCTACCATGGCCCAACTGACACTCTTGCCTTCTTTTTCCACTTGGCCCTACAGTGTGCCTTGGCACTTTTCTGAGAATGATTTTAGCTTTTGTTCAAGCCACTCCCTTTGCTCATGTTGTTTCTAACCTGTAGTGAGTATCTTCTCCAGTCCTCAAAGCCTACCAGTATCCTATTCATATTTCAAACCCATTTCAAATATCTCACCCTTAGTCAACCAGTCAGCAATCACCACTGAGTCACTACTATGCACCACTCATTTGTTCAGCAGCTTTCTTTGAGTTCCACTGTATCCAGGTGTTGGTGGTACAGGTGCGGGAACAAAACAAACAAAAATACTTTCTCCTGTTAGAGATTACATTTTAGGGAGAGACCTTAGCTGAGACACACAAGCAAAAACCAAACATATAAACAAGAAAATATGAGACAAGTCCTGTCCTACACAGGCAAATGGAACAGGGAGGCTATTTTCGTTTGGAATGGCCCCTCTCAGATGATGACATCTGTACTGAGATTTGAATAACAGGGAAGAAGGAACTAACCATTCAGAGTTTAGGGGATAAAACATGCCAAAGAGCGGCCCAGCTAGTGCAATAGACCCTCAAAGGGAATGAAGTCACCTTTTTTAGGCCAAAGCAGTTGAAGCACAAGGCCAGAGGGAGAGTAGTGATAGAGAACTTGGGAGCCCGCTCATGTATGCTTTCTAAGTGGGGGTGGAGAGTTGAATTCTGATTTCAAGTGCAGTAAAGGAAAGCCACCGGAGGGTTTTCAGAAAGAGTGATGTGATAGAGTTTGTGCTCAAACAAGATCACTCTGGATGGTGTGTGAGCAACAGATTGAGGGGGTGGCAGTAAGAGTTGGGACCAGCAGCTGCTTTGGTACAGTTCTCCTTGAAGTATTTCATTGTATAGGAAACAAACGGCGAAGTTCCCCATGCTTTTAGCCAAAAGATTAAAGTTCTTGTTAACACCTAACAAGACCTGTGCGGGTTCACTTCTCTTTAGTGTTCTTCGCATCCTGCTATTGAGCCTTGCTGACTTTTCAATTTCCCAAATGCACCCTTCCTTCAGGCTGCACGGCCTTTGCACCGATTGTGGCTATATATTATTTTTCCATGTAGCAAAATACAGGTAACATAAGACTTACTCATCCAATTTAAAGTGTATAATTCAGTGGTATTAAGTGAATTCACAATTTTGTGCAATCATCACCACTATCACACCAAGAGGGAATCCACACACACTGAACAGTGACTCCTGAGTATTCTTTTCCTATAGTCCCTGGGAGCCACTAATCTACTTTCTGACTATAGATTTGCCTATTCGGGATCGTTCATATGAAAAAACAATATGATGTGTGGCCTTTCTATCTGGCTTGTTTCACTTAGCATACTGTTTTCAAGGTTCATCCATATTGTAGCATGCATATGGACTTCATTGCTTTTTTATAGCTGAATAATATTCCATTGCATGGACACACAACACTTTGTTTATCTTTTTGTCACCCAGTGGACACTTATTTAGGTTGTCTCTACCTTTTCGTCTATTGTAAATAATAGTGCTGCTAACATTCTCATACAAGTTTTTGCATAAATGCCTGTTTTCAAAGTTTTGGGGTATATATCTAGGAGTGAAATTCCTGGGTGATAGCTGTAGCAACATTTTGTTGAACTATAAATCAGCAAATCTAAGGCATGTGTTCATTATCTGTGGCTGTTGTGACAAAGTACCACAGGTCTGGCATATTGAAATTGTAGAAATTTATTATCTCATAATTCTGGAGTTGAGAAATATGAAACCAAAGGGTCAATACAGTGATGTTTCCTCTGGGACACTGAGCTTCTTCCTAGCATCTGGAGGTGACTTTGGCATCCTCTCCTTTGCTGCTGCTTCCCTCTGATCTCCTTTTTGTTACCATATGACCTTTCCCCTATGTCACTTCACCTTCATTTTATCATCCTGTTTGATTAAGGGCCCACACTACTGCAGTATAACCTCATCTTAACTTAAATACTTAATAGGTACTGGGTTTAGGACCTCAGTATACACAATTCTAGTCAGTGACTTCCTGATAGATAGTATTGTGCATCTGCATCACATGGGCTTGGTATGGGGCCTGACTTTTAACATTTTCCACACGCTCTCTTGGTGGATGTCATCACTGCTAGTTCAGGGATAGGGTAAGAAACTCTCCTGGTCCCACCCAAATTTTTCAAGTTTCAGCAATGCAAATCCTGGATATACACAAATCCCTCAGTCCTTGGCATCACACTGGGATGATCTGCCACCCCGTATCACTGCAACAATTTGAGTAGAAAGGATTTATGCTTGAGGCATTTTAATTTACCCATGATTTATTAATATTTATCTATCTTTTAATTTAATGATTTATTTTTGCAAGAACAATCTAAGTTTTCAAGAATGTAGACCTAATTAGATACTCCAAAAAAGCTCCAGAAAAATTGTGAAGTGCTGAGTTATTTTAAACTGATGTGTGTCATCTGTGAATATCCTGTATTAACTCACCAAATTATCCATGATGCTTAGCAAGGTTCCTGTTGGGATGGACATTAGGATTTCTGAACACTTTATAGAGTAATTATAGATGACCAAGACCTTCTGAGGCCAAGACTATGGAGTGAGATTCAAGTCTTAAGAATCTTTTCCTGCTGCCGCAACAGTAGCATCCAAACCGGTAACTGTAGAAGTGAAGGAGAAAGCTGCTTTATGGAGTTGGGCTGAAGTTCCTCACAGGAGGGGTGATAGCCTCAACTTTTTAAATTAGAACCACCGGAAGAGCTTGAAAATCTGCTTAAAGCCAGGCATGGTTGGTGCTGGCCTGTAATACCAGAGCTCTGGGAGACTGAGGTAGGAGGACTGTAGGTTGGAGCCCAGCCTGAGTAACTGCAACAAAATGAAGCCTTGTCTAAGAAAAAAAATTAAAAGCTGGGGATGCAATTTAGTTCAAAGGCCCTGGATTCAGTCTTTAGTACTGAAAAACTAAAAGGCTGAGACCTTACCAAGTGCATCAAAATAGGTCAAACTGGGCACAAAGATTCATAGTTTTTGTTAAGTTCTCCAGATGATGCGAAGGAGTAACCAGCACTGAAGGTTGCTGTATAGCATCTCCCCGTGTAAAAAACACCTCCCTCAGACTGCTCCAATCTTCTTTCTCCTGCATCATACTGCTCTCTACTCCCCTCTGTCCCACATAATATTCCTTACTCCTTCGGAGGACCTGCTCTTCCTCATATTTGTGCTCTAATCAAACAGTGACCTCACTGACCTGAAACCATGTCAAACTCATTGGAGGTAATAATTACTCCTGCAACCACTGCTCTTGGGAAGCTTTTCCAAGCTTTCTTGAGTCTATTTTCCATTCTTTCACAAACAGTAGCTTTAACATCATTTACGACTGAGTTCACCTGTGGCAGTGTTATTGTTGTGACTATAGATTCTCTCAGGAATCAAGCTAAATCGCCCATAGAATCTGTACTCAGTGTTTCTTTATAAAGCAACCACGGGAAATCCAGGTTGGATTGTAGATTACTTTTATTGTGATATATAACTCACATGTAATAAAAGTAATTCTTTTAAAGGATGCAATTCAGTGCGTATTAGTATATTCAAAAAATGTGCAACAATCACCATTATCTAACTCTAAAAATTCTCATCACTCCAAAAAGCAAACTTTCCATACATCACTTAGTTCTCATTCCTGTTCTCCCACCACCACTCATCTATTTTTTTTTCTCTATAGATTCAACTATTCTGGATGCTTTCTATAAATGGATTGTTTAATATGTGCTCTTTTGTGTCTAGTTTATTTTACTAGGAATTTTTCAAGTTTCATCCATGTTGTAGCATATATCAGTAGTACTGCATTCCTTTTTGTGGATACTTTTCTATTGTACAAATATACCACCCATTTGTCAGTTGGTGGACATATGAGTTGATTCTACTTTTTTAATATTATTAATAATTGTTCCATAAATATTCATGTACTAGTTTTCATGTGGACATGTGTTTTTGTTTCTCTTGTGTAGACTCCTAGGAGTGGTATGCTTAAGGTCATTCTATATTCAACTTTTGAAAAAAAAATTTCAAGTCGTTTCAAACATTGGTTTTTGACTTTATTGATACAGTTCTCCTTCGGAGGTATGAGATGGTCCATTCTTGCAAGATGGGGCAAATGATTCTCGGGTACATGGAACATTTTTTGTTATCTGTTAAACATTTTGTATTCAAGAAGAATGATGCTTCATGCAGAACCTGCTTGTCATTTGGCTTCATCATTTCCAAATGTGAAGAAATCTAAAAGTGGAGCTACTGGGGAACCTGTGGATACTCGTGGGTGATGAGGAGTTTGGGGTCTCTGTCTGAGTGCTTGCGTCCCTGACCATTCTTCCAGCCATGTCATAGCTCCAGGCAAGGACAGCACTACTGGGCCACTTCTCTTTAGAGAAGGCCTGTTGGGCAGCCGCATGCAGAAATGTGACTGATTTCTGGGGACATCCATAAACTTCACATAGCCAGATGCAGATCTCTCTGCAAAGCAAAAACTTAAATGCCTAGGCCATCTGTGTGCTGTTTGCTGACCTTTGACACGGCCTCTAGACATTCCAGTTCACTCGCCACCCCTCAACTCAGCAGGGGGTCTGAGCCTGCGCGGGATTGCGGACTGGTGGTTTTTCCAGCATGCGCAGTTGTTCCTGAGCCTGCTCCTTGAGCGGGAGTCCCTGTGGGGTGCGCGCTCACGCACGCGCACGGCCTCGCAAGCGCGCGCGCCGCGCCTCTTCGGCACGCGCCGCCCCCGCCCCGCCCCGCCCCGCCTCCTCCCGCTCCCGCTCCCGCCCTCCGCTCGCCGCAACCGCCGCCGCCGGAGCTCTGTAGTATGGCATCGAGGAGAATGGAGACCAAACCTGTGATAACCTGTCTCAAAACCCTCCTCATCATCTACTCCTTCGTCTTCTGGGTGAGTGCTCACGGCTGGCCAGTGGCCAGGCCTCCGTCCGCCAGTCCATAGGGTAACGCTTTTAGGAAGGAAAGATTGTCGGGGACCCCAACCAAAAATAAAAATCTTAGTCCCTTCCTTAAGGAGACAGGCGCGAGGTGCTGGCTCCGGGGCTGCAGGGTGGCGGGACCCAGATCGGAGCTGCTGGGACCCCGGACTACCGGGCACAGGCTACAGTGGGCTGCGGGGCGGGGGTGACTGCAGGTTGTTGACCTTTTAAAAATTTTTTTATTTCGTACACTGATTTCTTTTTTACGCTCGCGGGATAGGATCAGCAGCCCCTAGGGAAAGTTATGGGTTTATTTGTCTGTTTTCCTTTCTGGACTCCTTTCTACCCTACCTTACCCGCCTGTTCGCGATGCCTCTTGGAGCTAACCTGTGGCGGACTGGGAGCGGACGCGGGAGCGCGGGATTTGATGCCAGGTTCCCAGTTAGCCTCGACACTTTGGGGCTGCAGGAAAGGCGCCGAAAGCCCTCTGCCCGCTTAGGCGAGGGCGGTCGGAGTTCCTCAGGCGCACTAAATGGGGGGGGGGGGATAAACGCTGCTACCGCGTGGAGGCGCACAGAGGGGAGAGGGTCTTACATAAGCCAGAGACATCTTTGCGCTTTTGCGGCGATCCTGGAGAAGGGTCTCAGGACCCCTTTCCCACTCGCTTCACCCGTGTCTTCCCATCTGGTCCCACTATTCACTGCGTTCCGCAGCGCCCCGGGGGAGGGCCCCCGCCCCCACCACATGGCCGCGTTAGCGCCCCAACTCCGTTTCCCCTCCAAACTGGTGCTGCTACCAGTCCTTGAAGCTCAGTGCAGAAGGGTGACGTCAGCCCCTCAGCCCCGGCCACGGGGGGCTATGGTGCACCTCTCCTAGGGATGCGCCCTTCTGCGCGCGCGGGAGGCCGGGGGGAGGAGGGGGAGGGGGAGGGGGAGGGGGCTCCAGGCTTGTGCCTTACCTCATCCTGTTTGGCAATTCGTGGAATCAGTGCAGAGCTGACACTGCAGTGATTCACTTGGAGAGGTGGGTGGTACTTTAAGACCATT